>JARJDU010017438.1:0-16153 GCA_030264695.1 Lissagria laeviuscula | reverse complement strand
ATTTAATAGTGTGCGACATTGTAAAATTTGAGGAATTGTATCAATATTTGACAATAAATAGCGAATGAAATTGAGCTATTACAAATTGATATGTTTTGTAGCTTTTTTGTTGATATGAACATGAAACAAAAAGTAATTTTGTTTGATGTGGCATTACAAGTCAAAACTTGACATTGATTATTTTCTCTTAATATATATAACACTAAATTATTCTATAATTATTTAGTAAACCAAAATTTGATGAGAGCATGTCTTCGAAATTCAGTTAACTGGGATTTCAGTAGTGCGCCCGGCGTTTGCATCCAGACGTCGTAGACTGCTCTTGTGAGAATTCATAAAATCATTTCAATTTTCGGGCGTTGCGTCTGGCGTCCCAAGTCGAGACGCAAACGTTGCTGCGTTTTCAACAATATAGGCAACTCATATTGCAATTTGTAGTGACAAAATATAAAAAATTGCCGCGTTTTCAGCACTAATGTAGACAACTCATTGAATTCCTGACAGGATCCCAAGCACACAGCGATGATAGCTAGATGCAGGCGCCGGATGCCCTACAGAAATGCCACCTTAAAATAAACCAATCTTCAAGATGTGCCCTCCAGTCGCCATTTTTTGGCTGCGGTCCGTGCTTAAGCTAGATTCACATAAGAGCAACACGTAGCTAGCATCGTTTTGTGTAGTTGGATTTTTTCAACTACAAAAGTGCTGTCGCCTGTTTTTGTAGGTTAGGTCCAGAGTGCTCCTATTGGTTGGATGTGCTGACGCCAGCGACTTGTAGCGCCTATGAAAATGTAGCTTTGGACAACAGCCAAACAAAATGGCGACTGGAGGAAAAACAAACCGGCCTTGGCAGCGTTCTGGACAAGTCTATTGATTGAATTAATCACTTCGATTAATACAATTTTGATATCTGTCAAATATTGATACAATTATTTTTCTTATAACATCTACTTACATACAAGGCTTTTTACAATGGTTCACTTTTGAAACACTTCCCTCTCCCAAAGTGAAAAAAAACAAAACTAATTATCCAATAACAATAGATATTAAACTGTTAGAGCACAATGAACGCCACCTATGTGACATGACTGTAAGTGATGCAGGAAGTCGAGTTAGCTCTGACAGTCGAACGCACGTCGAGCTGATGGCATGTAAAGACAAAGCAATAAATCGGTTTACATCAGTTATAACAATTATTAATTCACACATCCACTAATAATCCCAACATAAACAATTGTAATTCCTTATTGCACAACATACAAAATCAAACAAATTACGTTATGGTCGAAAAAAGCATTTCAATTATTCTAGTGTCCAGTGTCTCCTTGCATATGTAATACATATGAATATTTCAGAACACCAACAAAACCCTTAAATAAATATTTAGTCTTTTCCCCTTCATAAAACCATTCCGTTGATAATTACATTACATCTCTACCCATCTCGGTGTTTTCTTATTGTACCCGTTTGGACCTCACCTTTGGCGCATTAATATTTTTAACTATCTTTTCAATCTCCGCATTATCCATCATATGGTGCTCTTGCGTAGAACTCTTTGATTTGCTAATGTTAATAAAAGAATTTTGCAGATTCAGATTCATCTTTAGATAGTCTACAATTTTATCAATATTATAAGCTGCAATCATAAGCCCGAAAATGAACAATAAAGTCCACACAGAGACTTGTTTAATTTGCTGTTCAGCAACATGCGCCTGAGCGACGAAATCAAGCTCAACGAATTTATAGCTCGAATCAGCTGTAATAGTTTTTACTGATGATTTGCCTTGAACGGCACTATTGGATGATTCTAATTGAAGCGAATAGATTTTGCCGTCGAGTGGTAAAATCGGCGTGGAGAGCAATATACCAACATTGTTATCAGGAGTGACCTTATAATTGTCTACTTTTAAGTTGTGGACTAAACCGCTTGGAGCTGATTCCCGAGTGATTTTGAGACGGAGACTACGATAATGGTCTGCATTGGCCGTGAAGATTTTCACGTAGACGTCGACGTTTGAAGATGGCCGGAACACTATCAGTTTGAGATCGGTTACATCTTCTTTGACGCTCTGCAAATAAGAATTTAAAATTGATAAGTTGGTTTACATTTAACATTGTAAATCTTACATCCACAGTTATGGCTTTGGGAAGAACTCGCTCGATCTTATCGTTTTCTTGAAGTGAGGCTTTGACTGTGATCCGATAAGAACAATGTGGTATCAATCCACGTATGCGGAAAGTTCCGGTCATGTCAGTTGTAGCTTCCTCTGCCAAATCCGAACAATTGTTCATACCTGAGGCTACCACGACCATTTCACGTTCGGGAGTGTTAGCCAAAGTCATTACTTGACCATATGCACTATGTGCTACACGTTTACCCCTGAACAATAAAAGTATGTTATTAAGGTATTAATATATAGATAATTGTCATATTATTCATAAAATTATATAAAAGCCCGCCTAGTGATGTAGGGGCCATGTTATACATACTTCAAGACTATTTTCTCACTAGCTCCATTCAAAACGTTTACAACTTTGGATGATGGTTCAAACAGATATTCTTTCATCATAGGCTTCAAGAAGTATTCACTAGGAGACAAGCTACCAAATGTGATTGTACCTTGTTCATCAGTTTGCATATTACTTCGATAACTTTCAGCTCCCGATAAAGATAACAATGCACCCTATAAATACAAATAGCAATAAAATATTTTTATTGAAAGCTTTTCTCCAACTTTTTGCGGTTCTTAATTTTACCTGCAATGGAGCACCTGTATCTTTATCAACAACATCAACCACAATTTCAGCCAATTTACTAGCTCCAAAGTTCCCATCAGCATCAGGACCAACAAAAACATAAGAACCCTTCATAGCAGAAATTTCATAAGTCTTCGAGTCATCCAAAGGTGGGAATTTATACTTCCCTTCAGCATCAGTTTCAAAAGAAAGGATATCTGAACTACCAACAATCTTCACATTAATTTGGACACCTTCCAATGGCGGTATCACCTTCCCCCGGAATACTTTCCCTTTCTTAGCGAAGAATTTCGTCCCAAAATTGGTACAATCCTCCTCACCAGTAATAGATAAAATCGGAGGATTAAAGAAAACCGTATCCGAATGTGGAGTCAAAATGACCTTTTCATTCGGCGCCAAGAACAGTGTCAATGTATATTTCGATGCTTGATATTTCAATGGTCCCTGCATGCTTTTCTCATTATCAATGCTAACGCCAAAGAACAAATCCCCAAGATTATCCTTTGCTTCGATATCAACTGTGACTTTATGCTTCATTGCGCTCAATACGATTTCATTAAGTTCCTGCGACGTAGTATAATCAACAACATCCGTTTCATATTTGTGGCAGCTGTCTAGCTTGAATTTGTAACTTCCTGGTTGTGGGACGCAATGCTGAGATGTGCCTTTTGTCACATGAATCTTTTTTCCGGCATAGATCACGGCCGTTTCATGAGACGAAATGAATGTTACTGCGTAGCCAGTATTAATAAACGCTGGGGCTGACCAAGTAGCATTGGAAACTTGCACAGTATGTTCGATTGTTTCCCAGCACAATCGATTCGAAGATAAGGTGATTCTGTACTCACCCGGACGAATGTCTGATACCGTGTATTTCTCATCAATAACATTTGCGATCATTTCATCGGCTTTGTCTACAGGCCGCATTATGACTTTCAATCGCTTGCAATCTTCCTGCTTCAAGCATCTTACTGCTCCTGTTACAGTTACTTTAAGTTGTGAGAAAACTATGTTGGATTGGGGTGCATTCACTTCAATTGATTGAATTACTGGGAAAAATCTAAAGAATATTTCGCAATTATATTAATTAAAAATCAACAATAGCAACTGTATGCAAGACCAGCAACGGATTTTGATTGACGGGGCCATAGGAGCAATCAGTTTGAGACCCCTCGTAATAAAGCCTGCGTAGCCGCTTTCGGGATTTGGAGGCCCCTGGCTTAAAAGGCCCCAGACGCCAATATATAAATCCGCTACTGAAAAAGACTACTTACTGTAAAGCTCTATCATTGATGTTAACTTGGATTTGATATTTGCCCCCAGGCAAGAATTCACAAAATACACCAGTGGCAGCATCCGATTGGACTACGAAATGTGTAGTGGAACCCATTTTCGTCATAGAAATCGAATAGCTTTCCATTTTGTCGCTGATAACAGTGCCACATACTTTAAAAGCACTAGGAGTGATCATAGGCAGATTTAATGAGCTAGGCGATAATTTGAAATTGACAACGGAGAATTCGAAATCTTCAGCATGAGCTTTTAACGAATGGGCACCGGGCTTTATATTTTCTAATGTGAAAGATCCATCAGCCTTCGTAATCAATTGTTTGTTACCATCAAGAGTAAGAGATACATCTGCTAAAGGCATTTCATTGGAATGGACAAAACCTTTTGCTGTAAGACCAACGATTTCAAACGGTTTAGCGATTTCTACTGAATCGAATTTGATTTCAAATTCGGTATTCGCTGGTGTGAAGTGGATCTGTTGCTCAATATATGGGACGAGTTTATATTTCCCAGTTGAGACTGATGGAAACACAAAAGAACCATCTTTTTCGGTAGTGACGTGACATAATGGTTTAGCGCCTTTGTATGAAGCTGGCGGAGTTGTATCACAATGTGCAACTTTTGTTTGTGACGACTAAATCAAATATAAATGTTAGGTTTTAGAATATATAGATGAATATATAGTGTACCTAGGAAGGTACCCAGCTAACACACAAACAACTTTTTTTAAATTTGTAAATGCATCGCTTTGCCAACGTAGTGCCAATGTCACCCAAGAGAAAATTTTTTTTTTGCCAGCACGTTGCCGAATGGTCGAACAAAGCGCTTATGTGTTAACTGGGAAGTAGGCTATTACAGCACAAAAGGCGAGGGCTGTGATAGCCGTTATCTCCCGAAGTTCGTTTTTTCGACCACCTGTTGTTATTAACAAAATTTGCATGGTACGCGTCATGCAATGACAACGACGCATGCTCGAATTTACCTATCGTTTTTACATTTACCTCCCTAAAGAAACAAAACTCGATTTTAATCCCGCTATTTAGAAATGTCCGTCTTTCCAATAAGATGGGCAAAAAAACCTATAAAGTTGTAATAAATTACCTGTGCAAAAAGTAAGACTTTTGCTCCTGGAACAGGTGCACCATCAATTTTCACAAATCCTTTTACATCATAGCCACCTAGTACTAAACTCCCGCTTGGTAGATCAGTGTTGCCCTCTTTTACAGTTACCGAAACTTGATTTTTAGTAAATGCCCACCTAAACATAAAGTAAATATTAGTGTGAATAAGTGGCTTTTGTCATATTTTTAATCATCATACTAACTTTTTGTGTGATGCAATGACCTGATATTCTCCAGGATAAACAGGTGTAAAGAAAAATACACCTTTGTTATCAGTAAATGTCTCACGTACTTCATTATTGCCTACTAATTTTACATTAATCCCCACGGGACCATTTGAACTTCCATAACTCTCAACTTTTCCAGCAATACCAAATCCTTTGAATACAAAATTAATGTCTTTTCCTTGTGAGCACATATCAGACTTTCCATCAATTGATACATCAAATTTATATGGTGTAAAACTCCAACCTGGTGGAGGTTCCAACTAAAAATCAAACAAAAATTAAATAAATTAAGCAAATTACCCATACACATATGTATTTAGAAATATATGTAATGTAAGAAGTTATATTTAATTATGCTATGAATACATACTTGTAATATATAATCACCCTTATCGTATAATGGAATAAAATAATATCCAGTTTTAGGAGCACAATTTGTTTGGTCTTTTACAACTCCTTGCTTCGTAACTCTAAATTAAGTACATTTATAATGGTAATAGAAATATTAGTAATGTATTATACTTACAATTTAATTAGGACTTTCGAGAAATCAATTTGTACATGACTTTTAAGGAAGCCGCCACAGCCCAGGAGCTCATCGCTTTGCACGAGTGCAAATATATGAAAAGTGGCTAAGAGCCAGAAGAGTTTTGCGTACATTATCATTCAGAAATTACCTAGATTTTGGCTTTAAAGGAATAATTATTTAGTGTTGGTGGACTAGAGTAGAGAATATTTTATTTGCATGCACCGTTCGGCCACATGATATTCTTACAATGACGTTTCATCAGTTGGTTGGTGAGTTAAAAAAAAGTAGAGACATCTACCGACGAATGGTAACAACTTTAAAAACAATTGATAATTAATATATAATTATTAGTTAAATTGCTTTAACAAAAAATGAGAATATACACGATAGCTGTTGTAACAAACATTTCGATTATTCAATGAGAAAATAAATATTATTTTAAGTTAAAATAACTATCAATACAAGTATGGAATTACAATGATTTGTTCAATAATGTATAATATAATTAACATCTATTTTATGAAAAATTTAACTCTCATTATTACTCTTTTCGTCGTTACTACCAGTAGCATTTTCGCTTTCAGATTCACTCTCACTCTCAGATGAAGAAGAAGTTTCATCATCAGATGATTCATCCGTACCTTCTCTCTTCTGTTTTGCCATCATTTCTTTAAACTCTCTCACAGTAATTTTCTTCGGAATCATATACCCCAAAAACTCATATTTGTTCTTCGAATGTACAACATTCACAAGGTTGATGTAATTCATCTTCTTTTCATCTTTCTTTACATCTTTTAATGCTTCAAGTGCCAATTCTTTTATAAAAAATTCCTAAAAATACGTATATGTAGTCATGTAAATATATTAATTACAATAATGACTACTTACAGCTGCTCGTGTTGCTAAGATAACAGCTTCTTTGCTAACATTATCAGCACCATCAGTAGTTCTCATGATAGTTTTCGTTCGTGATACAGGTAGATGAGCCATTTTTATAGAATTATAGACTATTTGTACTAATTATTTGATTTCTTTGAGATTTATACGAGGATTTAAATGTCTAACCTAAAATATTTGTGTTTACAGTGAAAAAAAAAATTGGCGTCTCTTTTCTACTTTACTCGTTATGCTTAAATTTTGGCGCCAAAAAGGTAACAGGCAAGTTAAGTTCTTTATTGATAACATGCTTATGCCTGTAAATGCTAACAGTGCTAATTATTCTGACCGTTTATAACAAAAATTCTTTATTTGCCCCAATCAATTTAAATGGCTTATTAATAACTCTACAACACGAATTTATTTCAACAACTTACATACAATTATCATATAAATTATTCAAAAGACTTCCTTCGTATTCATAGTCCTGCAAAATCGATTTGCTGCTATTTATTTATTCTCTATAGAAAACTGTAATCTAACAGGACAACAGGATAAAACGGGAGTATGAACAAACATGCGTTATGCCTATCCTTATCGAACAACGTGAGTTTGGTCGTGTTATCAGAGACACTCAGCTGACGGAAACATCGTCGCTACGTGCATTATTGGCTTGCGGACGGCCGAAGTCGGCGCCTGAAACTAACGTGAACGAGATTCTCCACTGTCGCCGGCTTCTCCACGCATTTTTATTAATACAAAACACAGAATATATTGCAAAATCTTAGTTGATATTATTTCATTATTAAAGTTGCTTGATTCAATGACATAAGTTGTAAAGTGGTGGAAAGTGTGTTCGTGCTGTGATCACTTGTTGCTTAATTCAAGTTTTTGATTTTTGATTTGATAAGACCAAAAAATAATAAAAATGGTATTGCGATGACTTAAAAACAAACTTAAAAATAACGTATTTTGTTTTTAACATTGTGTGTTTTATAAAAAAATAATATTAATTTAATAATTTTAACTTTAATGTATGTGTAAATCTTTTAATAATTTTGTTTTGGTCCACACGCTGTTTTGAAATGGTAAGTTAAACGTATTTATTTTGTTTTATAAACAAATGTCATATTATCACAATCGGTATACAGATTTAAATTATATAAACTTGTAGATTAAATGTATTATGATATAAAGCCCTGATAATGTAACAAAGTACATACCGTAACTTATTTACCGGTTCGATATAAAAATCAGACACAACAATTCGATAAAAACGAGCATACCAGTTATAAAATGTTGTAAATGTTATAAAAATGTAACTAACACTTAAGTAATCTTGCATTTTCAATGTTATGAGTTTGTATTTACCCTGCATTACAATAAAGTGTTGTAAAATCAGTGGCGTCCTGGGCATGAGTGATATGTTTTTGGCTTTTGATAAGTTGGTACTCCGTGCGGCAAATTTCTCCATCTTCCTCTAGAAAAGATAAAAAATGAAGGGACCAAAATTCATTTAGCAGAAATGACAGAAAGAAAGATTTAAAAGACGAAATAGTGATAAAATTTTACTTTTACCAGCTCTCTGTACCTCCCAATCCAGCCCACATGGCATCCCAAACGATGTGGTCCCCGGGCGGACTACCCATTTCTCCACTGCTTTGAGCAAAGACCTTACACCAAGAGCGGGTAAACTAATTGACAAATTAGACAGATGCCTAAGACCTCACGGCTTGGAAGACCTTCGACAGAGGCGCGTTTGGCTCAGTCGGGGTCCTAGGCGCCGTTTTGCAGAATCAATCAGTCAAGTGTAACGACTTTGAAAAAAAAAATAGTAATAAAGTTCATGGATGATAGGTCTGCGCGGAGCTTCTTTAATCGCTACTGGGTTCCATACCCAAAAATAAATTTGAATTGCACGATTTATAGAACGTGTTGTGTTCATGGATAATTGAGCCTCGCCTTGTTATTTTTACCAAGGGTTTCAATATAAGTCAATTTGGCCCAGGTTGAATTAAATGCTCATTTTCGAACCTTAAACTTAAACTTAGACTCAAAAAATGAACAGAAAAGCAACAGTTGCTTAATTCAATAGCAATTATTTTTACCGAATGATATAGTCAATGAAATTGATATCAAATTGATAATTGAGAGCTATATTCCTAAACTTAATAAAAGGAATCAAATCGTTTTTCTTTTTGTAATTTTGTTACATAATGCAAACTGTATTTTGAGGTTACGCGGTTAATTCTTGCGAAGAGGGACGGCTATAGTTCACAAATTTTATGTGGGCTGTGTAGCTAAGACGGCTCTGCGTAAAATAACTTAATACTTGCATACTATACATATTTGTATTTATCTTATTTACTTCACTGAGCAATGAGTAATAAGTAATGAATCTTTTCTGATAGGATTTGTTTATTTATTATACTTATTATTGAAAATAAATTGAAACCAGCGAAGCTAACTACCCAAATGTAATCACAATTGAATGGAAAAGTATCCGAAATCATTTGGAATGATAACCAAGATTATTACCATGCAATTTGTAATAATCGAATAATGGACATTCTATTAGGAGTTAATACTAACTGTAAACAATAAAAATTCAATTCTAAGAATAATCCTTATACTATTCATATAAACACTCCAATGATGGGAAGAAGAAAAAGAGGAAGACCAGTAAATGCACAGATAAGAGAACAATATGAAAGTTAAAAATCGGTGACAACAAGTGAAAGAGCGAACAAAAATTGAGAAAAATAATGGGCTGATTATTTCAAAATAGATCTAACTATACCAGGCCCGTCTTAGTAACATCGTAGGCTCTGGGCAAGACTTAAGTCGGGTGGCCCCGCCCCTAATACTTTTCCTTTAGAGTAAAAATTACTTAAAGATACATTTTATTAAATACAATCTCTGATCATTTCTCAAAAGTTTTAATCTCAAAAACGAGCGTTTATTTCATTTTCATGCCTTTCATGATGGTGACAGTGGTGTAATCAGGGTTTTCAATGCATGGAGACAACTGAAGGTTTTTCCTATTTGGCCTCCTTCAGAAATTAACATCCAAACAGGCAATCCTTTACCACAAGAAGAAACTACTTCTATTAGCGGCGAAAACTTATGCCCGAAAATGTTAAAGTTTGGCGCCTTCTGGGTGCTGCGTCCGGGGCCTCCAATCTTTGCCTAAAGTGCTCATGCTTAAGGACGACACTGAATAGTATTAAATTTTTCCTAAATATTGAAATTTGCGCAATCAATAATATAGTGGATGGATCTATGCACATAAATAACCTAAGAAAAGGATAAGATCACTTTGTCCTACATAGAACTGGTACAAAAATTGGACTTATTAACCTAACCTCAAAATGATTAAATAAAAATAAACTTTAATAAATGCTGTGATTATTTTTAAATTAGGTTATCAACTATGTGAACCCAAAAGCAATTAATTCATAGCCCTATTGATATAATTACATGATACATTTGTAATCAGTCACCAATTGCAGTAACTGTTTACATTGTCTACCATCTTTGTCGATAAGAACGCAATTATTTATCTTAATTTAAGTTAAGTTAGTAAGTGAGTAAAATAACTGACTCGATACTACAGAATTCACCCAAAAGATAAAAGGTCGCTGCACTCGATGTGAAACCAAACTCCCTTAAACCCCGATTGATTCTCTTTTTTTCATTTGCAATCTCAAACTTATCTTGTTGTAAGTTATGTACAGAGCTGGATTTTGCGTGGACCATCGTTAGACTAAATGTTAAAAAGCAATACGTTTGTACTTTTCTTTACGACGGCAATTTTGTAGGGATGTAAAGCAAATGCTAAATTTCCACTAGAAATGGCCGAAAAAAATTAAAGATCTTTGCGCACTCGTTTCAGAAATTGTATTTTTAGCGCGTCTTTGCAAATTACTCGGGAAATAATGACGCCAACTAGATGCAAAAATACGATGACAAGGTAGATTAAATTTTCTAGTAGAACCGTTTATAAAAAGTTAGAAGATCTGTCGGAAATTGCCAAAAAAAAAAGAATTTTGCGCCCTTGCTCCAAAAATTGTATTTTTTGAGCGTTTTTGCACATAACTTGCGAAATAATGGCGCTATCGAGGTGTAAAAAAAATTTGGAGAAAGAAGATTAAATTTGCAATTTAAACCATTTATAAAAAATTAAAATATATGCAGGAAAATGCTCGAAAAAAATTAAAGATTTTTGCTCTCTTGCTTCAAAAATTGTATTTTTTGCGCGTTTTTGCACATAATTTGGGAAATAATGGCGCCATTAGGGTATAAAAAAGACTTGGATAAAGAAGATTAAATTTCTAATTAGGACCATTTATGAAAAGTTGGATAATCTATCTGGAAATGCGTGAAAATGGTGAAAGATTTTTATCTTCTCGCTTCAAAAATTGTATTTTTAGCGCGTCTTTGCAAATAACTCTGAAAATAATGACGAGAACTAAATGCCAAAATACAATGACAAAGTAAATTAAATTTTCCAGTAGAACCGTTTATAAAAAGTTAGAAGAGTCGTCGGAAAATGCCTAAAAAAACGTTTTTTGCGCTCATGCTTTAAGAATTGATTTTTTGCACGTTTTTGCACATAAGTCGCAAAATAATGGTGCTTTTGGGGTGTAAAAAATATTCGGGCAAATAAGATTAAGTTTGTAATCTAGACCACTTATAAAAAATGAGAATATTTGTTGGAAAACGCCCGAAAAAAATTAAAGATCTTTATCTTCTTGCTCAAAAGATTGTATTTTTTGCGTGTTTTTGCACATAACTCTAGAAATATTGGCGGAGTGCAAAAATATTTTGGCAAAGTAGATTATATTTTTAATAGTAAAATTAAAGCCCTGACACTATTTTATTTGGCACAAAACCCATGCAATTTTGTATATAAATCCGGCTCTGGTTCTGCAAGTATTAATTCACTTTGGAAAGTTTTCTTCATTAATCAATTTGTTCTTGAAATATTCTGACATACTACTACTAATAATAATAATGATAATAATTATGTTGTTAGTGATGTTGTTGATGATAAGACTATCAATAAACAACAACCGATCATTGTACATAAAGTAAATACGTTAACGAATGCGTATGTAAAGTATGTGTTCGTACGATATACATCCGTAATTTGTATGCACACAATATATAAGCTTATAATTATTATACATATAATTATATTTATGAGGAGATATTAAGCATAAGCAAACATAACATATTTTGTATTTTCATCGCTTCGATTTGCGGCGTCGTCCATGTGACATGATAGTCCTAAGCTTGCGACATATCAGAGCGCGCAATTTAGTTCAGTTTGTTTCCCTCTACATCGAACAGTTCGCATCGTGGCAGTGATCATTTACATATTCGCGTATCTAAGTAAATTGTAATAAATTAGCAACTATAGTATAGTATAGAATGGTCGAAGAGATTGTGCATGCAAATGGCGTCCATGCGACAAAGAGTTCGGGCTCTTCGGGAACCTCAGGATCAGTGAAACGGACCTTGAGTCGTCGCTCACGAGGAGAACGCACTCGCCGACGTCAACGATATTTACAATCGCAGAATATCAGCGCTGACGATGACGAAGATGAATCGCTACCATTAGATAGTTTAAATAATAATTGTGTAAGGTGTGGGAATCAAATATTGCAACAGAATTCTGATCCTAGCCGGGCGAGGGTGTGTTCTAGAAGGAATTGTCATGCAGAGAATATTTCGGTAAGACTAAAATATAACTATAACGTTCATTTAAAGTTAAAATTTTTATGATGATCATGGCTCTAACAAAGGGGGGGGGGGTGAACAGGGCTCAAGTCTGTGAACAAATTTAGTAAAAGATTTGACGTTCTTCAAACTGCCTCGTATTGCCAAATTTGAGCTGACAATCTGTTATTTATGGATGTTCCTGGGACGTCCGACTCTCATCTTTAAACGGACAAAATCTGTCAATGGTATGGTGTATATTAGGTTGTTTAAAAAATATATGATCTTGCGTCTATTAAAATAAACCCTCGAGCGACCAGAGGTCGGCAAAGTAAGGCTTCCGAGTCGCATGTGACTCTTTGCGGCTAAACTGAAATATCTATGGGTAGGAGCGCACCATTAGGGGAAGAATGTAAATTTATAGAGATTTGGCTTTCAATGTTTTTTTTTATTGTAGAAACTTTCATATTTGGCTCTTTCACTTATAAGTTTGCCGACCACTAGACTCTAGACGGATGTCTTACTGACATAAGAGCTGTTTTGGATATGTTTTAATTTTTTATGTCATTTCCCAATTATTCCTACAATTTTTTGTAAACAATTTAAAATAAATATTTAATCCACTTTACTCATGTATTTTTTGCACCCCTTGGTGCCATTATTTCCCGAGTTATGCGCAAAAACGCGCAAAAAACAATTTCTATGCCGAAAGCGCGAATTTCTTTAATTTTTTTGGGGCATTTTCCGTCGGATTTCTTATCTTTTTATAAACGATCCTAATTTTAACTTTAATCTTTTTTACCCAGGTATTTTTTGCCCTTCATTGTTTCTTTATTTCCCGAGTTAAGTGCAAAAACCTGCAAAAAAATAATTTCGAGACCGAGAGCGCAAAATTTTTTCTGACCGTTTTTTTTCTATTTTATGTAAGCGATCCAAATTATAAATTTAATCTATTTTGTCCACGTTTTTTTATCTTATTGGCTTTATTATTTCCTGAGTTATGTGCAAAAACGAGCAAAAAATGCCATTTTTAGGTCGAAAGCGCGTTCTTTTATGTTTTTTAGGCATTTTCCAATGGATTTTTCAACTTTTTGTCAGCGTTTCTGTTTGCAAAATTAACCTACTTTGCTCACGTATGTTTTACACCTCATTGGCCCTATTATTTCCTAAGTTATGTGCAAAAATACATAAGAAAGCATTTTCTTGGCCAAGAGCTTGAAGAGCTTAAATTTTTTTCGGGCATTTTTCGGCGGATTTTCTAACTTTTTGTAAGCGATTCATATTTCAATTTTAATCTTTTTTACCCAGGTATTTTTTGCACTCCATTGTTCTTTTATTTCCTGAGTTAAGTACAAAATCCTGCTAAAAATAATTTCTAGACCGAGAGCGCAAAATTTGGTTGTTTTTTTTTGGGCATTTTCTAACTGATTTTTTTATTTTTTGTGAGCGATCCAAATTACAAATTTAATCTACTTTGTCTACGTTTTATTTTTTATTTTGTTGGTTTTATTATTATCTGAGTTATGTGCAAAAACGAGCAAAAAATGCTATTTTTAGGTCGAAAGCGCGTTCTTTTATGTTTTTTAGGCATTTTCCAATAGATTTTTCAACTTTTCGTAAGCGTTTCTGTTTGCAAAATTAATTTACTTCTCTCATGTATGTTTTACACCTTATTGGCGCTATTATTTCCCGAGTAATGTGCAAAAACACACAAAAAAGCATTTTCCTGACCAAAAGCTCTTCAAATTTTCTCGACGGATTTTTCGACTTTTAGTAAGTGTTTCATATTACAAATTAAATCTACTTTGGTCGTCGGATAAAACTAATACCAACTAATGTACAGCAGTAAAACATGAAATAATTTTATTTCATTTAATCTTATTCTTCATTCTCAAGTTCAATCAAGTTCAATCTTCAATAAGTTTTTTCAATACATGACAAGAAATAAAATCTTTTCATCATCTTTTTCAATACAATTTCCTTAGGTAAATAAGCTCCTGTTTAAATCCGCCTTATCATATATAATATAGGTAATATATACCTTTAGATAAGTTATTTTATTGATAAGTAGTCGACGATTTTGAACCTGATATCATAAACGTCTCATTCGATTTATCGATTTGTTGGAAATTTTTACGGTTTCGTTTCGTAAATGTCTATCAACATAACAGAGTTTCAGCAATAACGCCGTAACAAAAAGTCAGTCTACCCTTGTATTAATACAGGATGCATATGTCTATCTCTAGTATAGGATATATACAAGAAGGTACTTCCGTTTCCCCGATCCTATAACTTGGAATCCAGTGCGCAGCAGTTTTACGGATTCCTTAACATGCAAAAAGTGTCTCCGGCCAGTAATTCAATTATAGCACCATCCTTAATCTCGACACATCGTTTCTACTCATTTTACATTAACCAAATTGAAAACTAATCCATGTTTACACATAAAGCAAATAATAAATCTAAATTTATATAAATTATACCTCAATGCTATAAAACAAGCAAAAACTAAAGTCACTTGTGCAACTGTATACACTAAACCAACATGTAACATAATCTTCCTGATTTATTACAACTAAAGGTGGGGGATGATACGCAATGTAATAAACACTATGTACCTACCTACCTGTATATACCTCGTTACACATTTATTTACTTTGTTACTCTCGTGTTGAATGTGCATCTGACTACAACACCCAGAATGAAAGACGACGACAATAAGAAAATCACCACCAAAGATAATAAAATTAAGAAAACCGGAAGTTTATTGATTAGAAAACTTAAGTTGAAGACACAGTCGTCTCAAAGTCGAAAGCCAAGTACATCCAGTCCTAGCGTTTCTTCAGCAGAGAGTGAAGAACGTGCTGGCGTTTCTTCGTCCCTTGCTGAAGAAGACACTGAAATTATTACGCGCAGATCTCCTGAGGGTTTGGAGACCGAAGGATTAGAGAGAGCTGTGTCTGACACGAATCTCACCGAAAATTGGAAGAGCGCTGAGAATTTGAACGTTGACGAGGAGAAGGATTGTTGCAGTATCATCAGTGAGAGTAAACCACGAGTTGTATTGACAGTCGAGAGTTCAAATAGTGATGAAACGTTGACAACAAAAAGCGAGAACAGAGCAGTAAATGTTGAGATTGTGCAAATTGAAACCGATCAGAAGACAAGTAGTGGGAAAAGTGTTCTAGAACAGATTAAGCAAGACGCATTGGATGAACGTACTAGATCTTTAGAGGACTTGCCAGCGATGCCTGCTTTTGGGGAGCTGATTGTGGATCATAGAGTGGTAATGAGTAATAGCATTAACTAATTATATTAATAAGTGTTTTTGTAATGAGGATATTGATAATGTGAGATGTCAACTTGTGGTTATTTATAGAACTACACTTGCGTGAACTAAAAATGTCAATCTAGAGAGAATATGATCTAAGTTAGGCATTTGTTTTGTGCGGTTCTATGTATCATTACAAGTAATCTAATATTCGTGTTATGATAATATGATACTTAAACAAATATTTATATTAGTTAGTATCTCATCTCATCTCGAATATCATTGTAGGTATTAATAGCTATTTATGCGTGTAGTTTATATTTTAATTTACATAAAACTAATAAATATATCATGAAAC
>JARJDU010017437.1:0-203555 GCA_030264695.1 Lissagria laeviuscula | reverse complement strand
GTAACCAGTCACGCTTTCATCACAAGACACTTACCTTAAGTATAAACTTCACATAATTCCAACAGATACATATAAATCACCGCAACCAGCTATCATCACCGCAACCTACGCATCACTATTAACAATGTTTTTTATGGCGCGCTACTTTTAATTGATATTTTTTACAAATAAACTAAATATCCAGCAATCGCGATGGAATACGGCGCTTTCCGCACTTGTAACCAAAACTGCTATGTTGTGTTACTGCTGAAACTACATTGTCCGCAGTTTAGATAGGAAGATAGATCAGTTGAAAAGTTCACATTATGAAATAAGTCAATATCTAAGCGTCTGATGTAATTATATGATTAATTATTAAAGAGAGATGTAGAGACTTTCGTTTCTGTATGTGGGAAATTCATAGATTAGTTATAGACTAGAATGTCACTTCAAAGTCAGCGGAGGATTAAGATAAATGCGCACGCCAAGTGTCTTGTTTAAATGTGCATGCGTCTATGAACGAGGTGATTGACAACTCTTACAAAGCATCGGCATAGGTTTATTTAATTTTAATATAGTTAGTATAATTACGAATCAAATCAATTACAAAACTTCAATAATTGTCATATTTGAATCTAATCTGTTTATAATCTTTCATTTACCTAAATGACTGTGTTGAGTCGCTATCCCCAAACGGTTCATGCACATCTTGCATCCAAAGGTTATTAGATTGGTTTGTAAATCAATAGTATAGTTAATCTATGGTGTTTCTATACAATTATATGGCAATTCAAAACAAAACAAAAAACTTCAAAAATCCGTCATGTCATTGCTTTAATAATATTTTTGAAGAGCACATAGTCATAGAGAACATAAGAATACACATGATATACCTGCTTTCGCAAATCATTCCAAATAGAATACAAAAATACGAATATATCAAACTTACACATCTAATTACAACTAAAATAAGATTCTTTATAATCACAGTGTTCATGCACATGTGTAAATATTGCAATTTTGTCTCGATGCATACTTGCATTCTCCATCATCATCATATAATTTAATTTTAACTTATACAAGTACATTTCCTCTGGCGTTTTGTCTTGAAAATGAGCAATTCTATGTTACAATTACAACTAATTACAATTAAGAACTAATTTATGACCCAGCGACTGCTAGAAGTGGTCGACTTTGACGGCCACACTATTGGCGGCGTGGTT
This sequence comes from Lissagria laeviuscula, assembly GCA_030264695.1. Classification (NCBI taxonomy): domain Eukaryota; kingdom Metazoa; phylum Arthropoda; class Insecta; order Coleoptera; family Staphylinidae; genus Lissagria; species Lissagria laeviuscula. The sequence goes on along the minus strand of JARJDU010017437.1, from coordinate 202,353 downwards.
CGATGGCAGCAGGATGTTATCCCAATCCGTGCAGATGTCGGTTTCTGAATCCGTCGCTTTAAGACTAATGCCTAAACTGGGCAGCGTATTCGCATAATGTGGAATGTGAAGAACGACAGGTTTTAGAAACTCGGTACCTAAATAAAATCGCCACGTATTAAATAGTCTTCTAATACAATTCAAGTTATGTTTCTGTGTTACCTTGAGGACCGCACATTACAAGAGGAGACAGCATTGTTTCACCTTGAAACAAACAAAATATTAATAAAGTCTAGAACATTGTAAATAAATAAAAACAGCCTGAAAGTAACAGAAATGTAATCTCTATGTACACTGGCCGTTTGGAATCGCCCTTCACCATGAGAAAGCTAACCAAGGTGATGCTTTTCTAAGAGAATAAAGTAATGAGTAATGAATGATACCATTTTCCAAGTCCAGTGGCGGCGAGTTCTCGCATAATCGTGGATCGGAGATGACGAAGTACACCTCTTGCTGCACCCCATCCGGAATAGCGTTGGGCGGAATCTCGAGGGATACCCCCCAGTAATTGTTGATGAGGGTGGCACCACGCGCGTCCACGACGGCCGATGTCACGTCTCGCTGATTCGCGCGCATATAATCAACGCCAGCGTTGAGTCGATCGCAGCGATTGCGATTGTAATCGTTCGGCACTTCATTCTCGGCGATGCGTTCTGCCTTTTTGCTAGGCGATTCGCGGTATTTGCTCAGCAGCTTGCGGAAGAACTTGGGCGTCGAGACGCCGTCACTCTTTTGATGCTTGAACGACTGGGCTTTAGCCACTTTGCGCGATGGTTTTGTGTTAGTACTCGTCGAAAGTGTCGACGACGGACTGTTATCGTGCTCGTTATTTGCTAGATTAGGTTGCGATCCGTATAAAGCATTCTTTTCATCCCCAACCCTTCAACAGAGAAAATGACAAGGTTTTCGAGTGCGCAAGTGGTACCAACAACTTGTTGCTTCGAATTTAATGGCAAGAGGCTTAACATGCCTCAGGATCAAATTCAAAACAACAAACATTTAACAAACATTCAACAAAATAAGCCCCAGATATAGTGCATGGAAGTGACGTATGCATGCAAAAATATTGACCATGTTAGCCCAGACTAATAGAAAGTGAATCAACAACAATACTAATGAAACTAAAGAAATCGGCAACTAATTAATTGATAAGCATTAGATGCCGAGTAAGATTAAACAAGTAGAACGAAACCAGTGTACACAATAAGAAACCAAACACGTAACACTCAACTTACCGCAGATTATGGTGCACTGGTTTGCGATACAATTCAAAAGCAGAACCGCGCTGTTCACGAGAGCCCTGCAAGTCAACAATGTTATGGCGGTCTGGAGACCGCGTGTCCAAAATATCACCTTGATGCACATCCATGCCCATACCACCACCGTATGACATTTCCTGCTGAGCTATGGGTGCTATTTCACTCCTGCTCGCGTAGGAAATGCTCGGATGTCTCCTTTCGTATGCGGGGGCCATATCATAATGTCCATGAATATTGGCATTATACCTCACGGCAGTTTCCGTATGCCATCCGGCATTCCCTTGAGTACCTTGGGATTGTGGCATGTTATAGTAGTAATTATGATTTTGGGAGTTCATTGGTAACCTTTGATCCTATTAACACATAATTAAACAATAACAATAAATCAATTATTACCAAATGTATATGATTTATACTTACAACTGGATTACTATGACTCTTATTATGTTGGTAATGCATTTGTTGCATTGGTCCATCGTTAAAATTGTTTGGTGAATTTTTATACGGTGGCTTATAGTTCTTGGGCTTAGGAGGAGGAATTGGTTTATAGGTATTGGCATTTGGATTTCCGTTAGTGCCATTCTCGAATTGCCCGTTCATAATCTGTTGATTCGTAGGTTGCTGGGGCGGGTGCTGTTGAGTGTGCTGGTTTTTCATTGGTGACTGTTGTAACGGTTGATGGATGCTCAGGTGCGATTGGGATAGATCCTGATGACTGCTTCTTGTATATTCAGGAGGACCATTATTACGACTGAAATGTGAATCTTATCAAATATAATATCAACATATTTACCAAAACTCAAAACAATATAAACAACAAAACCTATATACCTGTACTTTCCATAATCAGTCTTAGTCTCAATATGTTGTTTTTGGGGAATGGATTGCTTGGCAGGTGAACGATTATACCGATACATATCATGCCGTTCCGGCGTTCTAGTCATCTGTGCATCCAGTGGTCCAACATCTATTTCTCTCGAGTTTCTAGGACTATCAATCGGCATGGAAAGTCCTCCGTCCCCATTAAGGTTTTGTTGAGAATACTTCAAATCCAACTTTGAACCTAGGCGATCATGCCTGTGATTCGGTGTGTTCCCATCCCACCGATTATACTTCGACGGGCTCCCTGGCACAACTGAATCAATTTTACTTAAGGTGGTTTTTAGATCATCATGAGCGTTTGGAATGATACGATGTTTAGGATTGTTGAAGGAATCATAACTTGATAGTGAATCCGATTTACTGTTTTGGCTTCGATCCAATGACCCTAATTTCTGCCCAAATGCATCGATTGCTTCACTATCTCCAGGTGGTTTGGTACCAAATAAACGCTCATGGGCTGACCGGCCATTCTGTTTGCTAGGAGTAGTTTGCGTTGGTGGTGGTTTCACAGCCCGATCTACCCTTGGTGGTAAATCTGGAGCTCCGCCATAAATATTCTGTCCATCTTTCATTTGCTGCTCGCTTATACTGTGCCCCTTATAATGAATATTACTCGATTGTCGTTTATGAGCGACATTCTTGTTCATGTCGTTGTAATCTAACCCATGGTGATGTTGTTTGGCGTCAAAACTTTGGCTGGATGAATGATTATAAGCCATGATGCCCGGTGGCTTAGTGTAGCTGGGTTCATTTGAGTTATTGTTAACATGATCCGAGGTATTGGGTGACAGGAAGCTTTGCTCCTTGGTGGGGCTTGTTGGCGTGGGAGGATCTTGAATAGCCTGGCCGTTGAAGCCGTACCTCGAGTCATATGCCGGCTAAAATTTGGTAACAATTATAATGTACATCTGAACATATTATGATTGTGATCCTATATCATAATCAAGCAGTTAGTAGACCAGAGCTAATGTACGAATGATAATGATACCTGGTATGGTGGTAGCACATCGGTGGTGCTGTTATCAGCCATGACAACGCTAGGATCTGAGCTTGCTTTGGTTAGTCTGGCGCCTGAGGTACTGCTCGGCCCGTTTGCCGAGTGGCCCGGAGACAGCGGAGGACCGGGACTATGCTCCAGGTCGCTTTCCGGCGAACTGGCGTAAGACAACCGCAACGACGACATGGGGAACAGGAAATCATCGGACAAACACTCTTCGGGCTATAATAAGCATATTTACACATTCGGTTACTAATGAAGATGATGTCATGATTGATTGATTAAGTACAACAAACAAACCAAAGCATAATTAAGCACATGCATACAAATAAACAAACAAAATAAAAACGCAATGCTTTGTAGCGATTTATGCTGCGAGAGAGAGAGAAAAAACAACAACAAATGTGCATTAACAGTGCGATTTTATAAAAGAACAGGTAGGTACAAATTTTGAAGCAATTAAACTTCGCCAAGAATCTCTTCCTGGATGGTATAAGTATGATTCTTCCGGACATAGTTGGCACTATCGCAATCATAATAAATGGGCTCTGGATTACCAAGCTCCGTGTTAATTGTGTTAAGACACTCTTTCAAATCTTTAAAACGCATATTAGTAGCGTTAGTTGAAGCATTCGAGCGATCGCAATGTTGTCTAATACATGGAAAACTACTTGCATATGGCTGATACTGAGATTGGGTTGATTGAGTTGGATGCAACGATTGCTGATAGCTGGAGCAACTGTATAAGCTACTCTGGCTCGGTGTGTGATAGCAGTAGGAGCCGTTGTCGATATGATAAAATTTTGTCCGGCCCTGCGGACTGTCGTACATGGACAGCGGTGCTTTTAAGCGTCGCTTATTGGAATGGGAACGATATTGAGAGGGTAAGGAATATGTTTTGTAATATCTTGGATATAGATACGACCCCTGAAGCTGTAATGAAAATAAGACCCGAATTATAGACCAACGACCACCCATCACCCAGCTAAATAGAGAGATACACAATTTATAACCCGCGACCGATCGCCAATAACACATACGACTTGTACCTTGCTTTCACTCATCCAAAGAGCTCCAGTTTGTTGTTTGTCGATGATCTCGCGTACCTTGCGGTACCAGGTCTCGGTGTTATCATTGAGAGGAATATTGGCGCTGAATATATGGCTCCAGACTTTGTCTAGTTTTTGGCATTGCTCGAGAAGCTTCTTTGAGCTCTTGTGAGCGGATCTAAAAGTGGATCAAAATTAACCACACCAATACCTCTATCGTTCATATTGTCGTTAATACCAAAACATTGATATGATATTGACTGGGTTTTGTTAGATAATTATGAATGTGTTGTACAAGCAAAGTTAAAAAATAATTACTTTGGCAGTCCTTGTCGTAGTTGTTTGATGACAATTTTGGTATCGGCTTTGAAAAACACCACGATTGGGTACAATTGGGCGTAGTTCAATCTTTCAACAGCATTGGGGGTGATGTCGAGCAGGGCGTGCTTGCCAGTGGATATCACTTCTCGTATAGCTGAGAGTTTTATGATATTTGATGACAATTTGTTTCCTTTCGACCCATCTTCCACCGTACTATCTAATTCTATTTAATAGGAATGAATTAGTGTCGCCAAATGATTCTGAGATGTATTTCATCGCGAAGAATTGAATTTATGAAATATCAAAATCTCAGTTGTGTTTCGTACACTTGCTCAGTTTGCTGAGATTGTACATAACATATTTAAATAATCATAATATTGAAAGACATAAATATTCTCTTCTCATAAATTTAGCAAGGAAATCAATGTATGTATGTACAGTGCATTGTATGCTTACGTGGCGAGATAAATTTATCCGGAAAATCTTTAATGAATTTATCACGGGCGACGTCAGCAATCGGCCCAAACAGAATGACCGGCCGTGTAAACCCAGGATGCTTAAGTATGACTCGTTCGTACGCAGGGAATTTCGATACGGTGTCCGAAAATAATATGTCATCCCAGTGCTCCTAGAAAAAGCAAAAAAGTGCATTAAAATAAAACTAACGAAGACATCACAATATGTACGCAAACGTATTGCGTGTACAGAAAATGGACAAAAGCCAAACTGGTGCGCCAAAATTGTAAATAACTAATTGTGAATAACAAGTGAGTAAACGTTGGTCATGCAAACAAGACAAACCTTGCCCAAACTCTTCGAACGGCGATTAGAACTTCGCCTACGTCGGAAGAAGCTTCCACGAGACTCATTTGCTGACATTTCTTTTTTTGTAGCATTAAATTGGGCAGTGGCTAATTCTTCGGCGCGTGCTTTATTTGGAATAATTCCTTTCTGCACCTCCTGGTTGTTCCTTCCTGGAATGATATATGATTCATTTTGTTTATCCAAATTGACTTGCAATCGTGAGTAATAATTTACCTATTCGATACACTTGCCAACATCCCACGACACCGTTGTAAAGCGTGTCAATGACGTGAAAAATGTCCCCGCTGCGGAAAGACATTTCGCCTTTAGCAGGAGTGTCATAATGGAAATGAGTCTTGATGTAAAAGCTATCTCCTTTCTGCGAAGCAACAATATTCTCGTACTCTTCCTTGCAGTATTGCACTATCAGTTCAATTCGATCTTGTAGACTAAGTAAATAGAGCACAGCCTCCTCTCGTGTCACGCCTGTCATATCCATATCATTAACTTTTAGAATCTTATCGCCTGGCTGAAGTCCTTGCAAAGAAGCTGGGCTACCGGGTTGGACAGCCGTCACAAATATTCCGACGTAGTTGCCACCAGTGAGACGTATACCAACAGAACCTTCTTTGTGGAATGTTATAAATCGTGCGTCGGGACTGCAATGGATAATTATTAGCCAATTCTAAGTACAAACAGAAACAATAAATTTCACATACATGGGTTGTTTGGATTTTTGTATAATTGGATCATCTTCGTACAACTGCCTCCTGGAGCTGTAATAATCTTCAGCTCTAGGAGGCGGTGGCCGAGGGGGTTCATCCACAGGTCCTTTACTCCTTCCATAAATGCTACCTCTATTTTCAGGAGTGTGTTGTGGATGCTGCAAAGGTTCCGGACCTCTACGTCCACGTGGTACCAAGTTGCTTTTGTCTTCTGTGGAACCACTAGGTTCTACCTTGTCATGATCAAAGCCGTTGGTATTGAGGTTTGGGTTGCGGGTAGGTGGCTGGACATAAAGATTTTGGTTGGAGTAGCTGGTTCCTGAAGTAAGAAAATCATCCCCTTTGTAAAAATTATTGACGGCCCCAGTTGTGCTGACACTACTTTGCGCTTGATGCGATATGTTGCTTGAGAGATTGCTGGGTGGGACGAAGTCCCTAGCTATGGAAAGATGCAACTTGTCCTTGGTGCTATCGATTATCTTTTTGGCCTCTTTCAATGACATCAAGTCATTGCAGTTGGTGTTATTGATTTTCGTGATGAAGTCGCCCTCGCTGAGAAGCTGATTGGTATTAATCAATTGCTCCCGCGCCTTTGTAGAAATTTCCTTTACAAAAAGCTTGCACCCCAACACGATACCAAAATCTTCCTTTTTGGAAGATTTCGTTAATGTGACTTTTGGTGGATTTAAGCCAAGTGCTGCTAATGGTGCACTTGTGTAAGATGCACTTAAACTGTGTTGGTGTTGATGGTGACTGGTCCTGCGCTTAATCACTAACACTACTGTGTCTCCAGAATCACGTAACACCTGCACCGCTGTAGCATAGTCTACATTTTGCAGCGAGATCCCATTTACCGAAATTATTCGGTCGTTGACTCTATAAGAACATATGTAATTATGTAAACAATGTAAACATTAGTTTTGGCTTGCATGAATGGCACTTACTGTAGCATGCGTTCTGCAGGTCCGGAAGCTAACACATCACTCACGGCGATGCTTGGATCCCCGGAAGCAAAGTGTGGGTTGTCTCGTCCACCGGAGACTGCGATGCCAAAGCCGTAACCTGGCACGCGCGTTACGGTGATCTGCTTGAACTCCCATCCTCGCTCCTGCAACAACGAAAACCGATTCTTACAATCGATAGCGCAACATAAATGCCTAACAGATCTTTATAAACAATATTTCTTGGTGTGTCGACCACGTAATAACTTTTGTACTGCTGCCTACACAGCATAGATTTTAGCATTAGACAATATCTTCATTTGTCGGAATACATTATGTTATTACATTGTTGAAGGCAATTAAACACCTGTTGTTGATGCTTGGTGTTGCGGTTTCATAAATTTTGTTTAATAAGCAGTTATATCATTGGATAGCTTAAAGCGCAAAGACCCACTAGATCAAATAAGATATACTCGACTGCAAATGCATGCATCTTCTGACATGCTTACGCGGTAGAATAAAAATTTGCTCCTAGTCCGACTCGGTTATAACTATAAATATAAGTTTCAATTTCATTACAGTAATAAGAGTCGTTAGCTCAGTTTTAAATAATCGAATTTGAACTTTCATCTGGTGAATAAAAATTCGTGTATTCAAAAGTCATAAGGACAATAGCCGACCTATGGACGCCGAGTCCTAAACACCACCTAGTCCAAATAGTTAGTACCTGCAGCCACTGTGGATGACGGTCATAACACTCATCGAGTCTCAGAGCTCCTTAGGAAGGAAGCCGGACCCAGACGAGTGCCATTAACATTAATAATTAGCTCCTACTACTTTTTGGCTATGGTGGCTGGAGAGGTGTAGTCCGAACCAAGCCTTGGTTTGAGCGTCTTTTCTTGCAGAACCAAAATAGAAACTTATATACGTTTAGGGGTAGAAAAATGTTTACTCGGCAGAATTTCATGTCTCACATTTGTACATGAAAATCGATCGAAAATTACAATATGTTCTTATTATTAGTTGTTACATAAATATTACACATTATATACACGACATGTCGTATTCGTACTACGTACTATTTTGCAACTTCTAAACGGTATGAGAGAAAAGGAAAACCGATTACACGCAAAGTGAAGAAATAACCACTTCTAAAATATCATCCATCGGCTTTAAAATGTCGGTAATGATGTGCAAATTAATCGAAATTGTAATATGAAGATAGGGGTTGATGGGACATTTTTTAGTGGCTAGCCCATTAAATTCTCTTAAAGTTTAAAATTCGAAATCTACATGTCCCATTAAAGCGTAATATATATATATATATATATATATATATAAGTTAATTCTGTGGCGCTACAGCCTTTTGTGAGTTTTGGCCTCCAGCTTTCGCCACGCCCAACCGATTGGTTTTCTTTGCAGTTTTTACATACTACAGAGATAGGTTGCAAGCTCATCGCCCAACCCGCTTCCTTGTTTAGAAATTGAGAAATGAAAAAATGCAAAGTGCGAGATCTTAAGTTGGCCCCGCGGAGATTGAGCCCCTGTACTCTACGTTTAAACGCTTACAACTGCGCTAGACACTCCTCAATTGTTATATTTTGGTTAGCAGATTAAATTATCTTGAACGTAAAGTCCAGGATGACATGTCATGTCTTAGAGAAAAAAGCCAAAACTTAAAGGTAAACATTAATGTCATTAATCATCCAAACGCTTATAATTTCTAAACTTCTTATCTTATGGGAATGCAGTATCTGTGGTTAAGTAACCTATTAAATTCTTTTGAAGAAAATGTCCTGTCTGTCCTCTTTAACCACCGGGAAAGAGCTTACTTTAGCGGTAAATATAACTTTATCCAGTTTATCACATTATTAAATTCTCTATCAGAAAGAGCCCAAGATAATTTTAAAAAAAAATATGAACAATATTATCAAAAATTTCTGCTGTTTTCGCCACTCAAAAGCTCATAACTCGGAAACTAATCAACATGTTATACATATGGATGAACAATTTAAATGATTCAAGCAACGATCTATACATTCCTATAAGATAAGGGGAACAAAATTTAATAAAGTTATTATTAATTAAACAAATGTAGAAGAAAAAAAGGTAGTTGGACTCTCCACTCGCTACACAATAGTACATTCTACCACATGACACTTACTGCGGTATGATCAGAACAAGCCACTAGGCTTTCGAAAAAGAGATTTTTATGACAAGATATATATAATATAAATATATGTTAGTCCCTATCTAAGCAAAGCCTGAAAATCCGTCACTGATTCGGCTTGTATTTGCATTGGTTCAATTTTTTTTTAGGGGCGCGCACATATGCCCTCAAGCTAGAAACAGAATTTGTTTAATAATCTAATAATCAAGGAAGTAGTTCTCTTGGTTCTCCTGTACTCTGCAGCAACAATAACTGGTTCATCTGTACTTCGGTTCCTGCCATTCCTTATTTCTGCCTTAGATATGTTTCTTCTCCTCCAACAAATGCAATATCAGCGACGACAAAAAACCAGCCAAAGTCGCCATTTTACATATCTGAAAGTACCATTGTTACCGCACCGCATAAAATTCTCAGCATTTCTTCCATCACCGTTGGGCATCGTAGCTGGTCGAGAACATTAATGAGTCCGCAATCTAATTGATTGTGTGAAAGTCCGCTCGGGCAATGCTTGAACATTAATACGAATCAGACATTAAGTTAATTACGACTTCCTCTCGACTCAAGCTACAAACAACACGTTCATCAGGGCGCAAATCTGTGATTTCCAATGAATGGGTTTATATCGCGGTTACCATCTCAATCTAAATCTCATCTAGGATTATTGAGATTGCGGAGATTGATTTCCAGACGAACGGAGAAGTCGACTCTACTTAATACATTGATTGGGAAAATTGGGTTCTCCGCGCCATTAACTCTAATAATGAGTCATTAATATGATTATTAGAGAGAAACTAGTATTTTCTGTACGATGACAAAATCTACAAGCAATGTATAGTGTTTACTCTTCGTGTGAACAAAATATCAAATGAGAATTAAAAATACTGTTAATTAATCACAGCGCAAACAGCTACTTGGCACACAAACAAGGAAACGTAGAGAGCATAGTAAGAGATATGAGCAAGTTATACAAGTGAATGAGCAAAGTGAGCAGAAGTGCAGTAAGCTTTGTGAAGTTGAAGTTTAATTTAGATTTTGAAAGCTGAACCAACGAACGGGAAAAGAGACACGCGGGTCTGGATGTCGAGTGCAGTTAATGAAGCACCTATTGACAGAAATAACTCACGTGCATGTGTATTGCATTATTAAACGAACAGTTGGATTCGGTGTTCTTGTTTGGATCACTTGTTCCGGGGAAGCATTTTGTTCGCTTAACTTTTTTTTCAAAGCTGTCAATACATCTTTCATTAGGTTTTAATAAAAATTAGAAAATTCAATTACTGCATCTTTTTAGAACATCTCAAAGAATTATTGTAACAGTGTAGTTAATTAAGGTATTAAGCGGCGGATTTAAGGCTGGCGCGGCCCTAGGCGCACTATCTGCCCTTTCGGCATTTGAAATTGCACTTCATCTGTGCATAAATCCGCTACTGAAAGTATCTCAAAACTGTTGGAGGGTACAGAATGCAGTCTGCTCATCTTAAACATAATTTTTTGATAACAACGAACAAAGCCCCAATATTTTCACACACAACATTTGCATATATATCAAAATGCCAACTTCATTGAAATAAAGATCTCAGCAATGGCATGGTCAACCTGACCGAACGTGACCGGATAATTTGGTACACCAGCAGAATTACCAAGAACAGTTTATTGACTCATCATGTACTCCGTCCATGGATGAACTTCGCATGAATTTTCATGAATCAAAGTGTAATAAGATTTGTGTTTCTTCGCTAGCTATAGGTACATACAACATGCAGTGACCACTCCGAAGTCACACTAGTCGACCTAGCTAGCTACCTGTAGTTGCTAAGCTGCCACACAAAGCTCTCCACTACCTGAGGCGCAACGTCCTTGACAATCGACGCGCCTGAATGCACCTGTCCCTAACGAACCATACGCCTGGCATCACACACATTCAACGAAGAAAACTCGGGCGCTACTTATCCCGCAGGTACGTAGCATTGAGCGCCTGCACGCCCGCCCAACAATCCACATTCAATACCAACGAGATTATAGCTGCGCGCACCGGAGCTATCTTTATATGAAAGAAGGCTCGGATTTCTACCTGCCAGGTCTTTACAATGCACCAAATCCGAAAGCGAGCGCAAACGCCGCGACGTAAATATATACAGGCGGATTCGTTTAATCGTCACATCGATTTGCGAGGCGGATATATTTTTCTAGGGGTAGGAAATCAATTGAGGACACATTGCAATTCAAGGTCGAACTAATTCTAACGCTAAAATAATAAAATAGATTTAATTTTAAAAAAAATTGGGGTTGGCTCTCGATATTAGCCTGTATGTATGTTCATTTGTGTATGATCTACCCCATTTTGGTGTCTCAGTCCTCAGCAAGCACATTAAGGAATATATCGAGTAGATTTTAATTATGACGACGGCTGTCAGGGGAAGCATTCGCTACGTTATTTATGTCAGTTGCATATACGAATGCCACATTGCTGAGATGTGATATGCTCATGTGAATACTCATACCATAATTGCATTAAATGCAATGCAAGGCTTGGGATTCGAATTAAAAAAGTTGAGATGGATGAGGATATGATTACTAGGCAAACAATGTGTGAATATAATTGAGATGACGTAAAAAAAGCTGGCGATGCAAAGAACTGTAACGTCTAGGCGTGTAAGGTCATTCAACACACGTTGATTGCGTTGTGCATTACGATTGCATACACACACGATAAACATTTACTAAACATACACTATCTGCCCTGAACTATAGTCCCACACATCTTGATTGCAACTACACCTTGCACGGATCCCAACCTCTTCTGCTAAAATTTGCATTCTTATTGGTAGATGATATCAAGCATTCCTATCAATCCATGCTCGCAATGGAATACCACATGAATTATTCATTCGCGTTTCGACAGGCCGTCACTGTTCCCATCAAGATTTCTTCGGAGATAATTAGAGCAGGAACAAATAATTTGGTCAGTGATTATTTCTGACTAAGTATAGAACACCATGTGTATTCCTTGTATGTTACTTTGGGAGGACAAAATCAGGACAGGGGTAGGAGCAATGTGAGGCGAATTCAATTTGACCAAATCCCTTGGTCCCTTGTCTTCGTATCTCGCAACTTGCTAGAATTGCTGTTTTCCTTGTTATGCACTTGTGTTATGAAACAATTCCAGGGCAATCTTTCGTGAAATTCTCTTATGAAATAATAATAATGTCCACTATATTTCATTCTCTATCAGAAGATATATAGCAGCTTATATAAAGAGATTTTCTCCGGGGGCAAGACTCCACTGTCCAAATATTCGGTTTATATAGTCACATAGTATCTATTGAAATATGGACACTGTATAAATGACTACTCAAACTATTTACGTATGTTGAGATTATTATTTTTCTTAAGTCTACGAAGAGCAATATAAAACTAACTAATATAAAAAATGAAAGTATCTACCCGAAGATTGAATATTCAAAGCAGGAATTTTGCCACATTCAGCACTAATAAAAAATTTCGCACATGTGCAATGTTCGAATAGCATATAAAAGAAGTCTGTAATGCTTTACTAACTTCACATAGTTGCATATTTAACATGCAACTGACAGCCTGATTTGAGATTTCCTCTGTGAGAACCACAAGAAACTGCAATGCAAGCGCTATTGTACACCATGTCTTATGTGAACTTGAGCGCAGCATAATTGACCACTGAGCTAAAAACAAGGGGCTACCAGCACAAATGTCCAAATTCTAAGTCTCATTTCAACCCCAAGTGTTACACAACCGAGTGCACATCACACTAGTTGACAACTTCCTAACATGTCGCGATAATTAGAAAACGTTTTAAGTAGTCGCCCGCACGTGTAATAATAGTCAAATACAGAGGAAACAGAAGTAGACAGAGTGGAAACACAACAAGAGCCGTAAAACGGCAAATGCGAGCTTCGCATGCATTTTTCTTTTCTATTCGTAGGGAGCATGTCCTAGTCCGGGGTTAAATTTATACATCTAATTTAATTCTCTCGCACACGTAGTTCTCATTCCTGCTTTACTTCCCTTTGGAGCTGCATGTACATGTGTCTTTCCGATTGGGTGAGCTGCTCGTGTTTTATTCACGCGCACGCAACGCTAATCGTAAACAAATACTAATCGAAAGTAACGCGAGTACATAATGTTACAAACAACTAGGCGGTAAGTGTAGTAAGTGGAAGCAATGTAGACTTGTAAAGATTGGCGCGTAATGTTGACTGCTTTCCTTGCCAACGAAGAAAAAATCAAGAACGTGACGAATGAAAACGAAAAGAAACAATCATCCGGTTGTCTGCACAACGTTTTTTCACACATCCGTCAGACTCGCATAACATGAGCCGTTAGATTCTTGCATTTTAATAGCAACTAGACAGTGCAGTCTATCTTTGGATTTTTAACAGTTTCGTTTTTGGTTTCAGAGGGAATTTCGGAAGCAAAAAACGCATCGAATTACGGCAAAGATTTATTTATTTATAATTGCGGTGTTAAATATATACATTTTATGTAAACGCAATAACTAGCAATTACTTGAAATAATTGTAAATATTTATAAAACTATCATCGTTTGCAGTTTTTTCTGCGATCTATAAATTTATTCCTAGTCTATGGAAACCCAACGAGGTTCATGTAAAACGAAAAGATTACAGGTCTTATCGGAGTTCAGAGGTTGAGGAAGGGGAATGGAGGAATGATGTGTACTAGAATTGTCATCGTCTTGACATTTTCTGCAAAGAAGCGGATTTAATACTTTAAGAATAAATTGTTCTCGGTAAATGTCAGCTTCAGAGACTTTTGCTTAAGTATGGCATCATAATTGAGTTTAGTAGGGAAATAAAATAGTTGATCGAAGGGTCGCAGATATAATAGCTGGCTGAAAAGTTATTCTTCTTAAAAATTGAAAATATACTAATTGAAATGTGTTAAAACCCTTTGCATATCATCTGGCAACTCTATCTACAAGAACATTTTATTCTAAATCCCACTAGAGATATATTTTAATATATTTGCTAAGATATATAACATTCTTGTATCGTTGGAAGGTGGCTATCTAGCTACCTAGGTAGTAGTCAACAGTCATGTAGAAAACGGTAAAATTTATGTTGGTACAAATGTAAAATGCATGAATATATATGTACCTAAAATCATTCTTATACGCTGCTTGATACATTTGACTTCTGACCCGTAACCAGCCGCACTACATTGAAATATTTATGAAATTCTTCCAACTTCTTGAATGTTAGAATGGAAAAGTATACAATATTCGGAGCGTTTCACAAATTCTACTTAATTTATAATAGCACTCTATTAAACTTTTTAAAGAAATTGTTAACTACACGTGGGTCATTCCGTGCCAAATCACTTTTGACATCGACTGGCGATATAGGTGAAAGTTTTTATAAACTTTTTACTACCTGAAAAACGGGTCTACTTTTCTTTCAAATGTTTTATGCCAATTTTTTGAATAATTTTTTAACACGTACAATAACGAAAGTTTTGGAGAAGAAATCGTCTCAATCGGCCAATTTTTGACAAAGTAATGGCAATTTGAAAAAAAAATTGAAAAAATTCCTAACTTCCTTTGAACTGGATAAAAAAAAACGAAACTTTTTCATATCGATTGGGCATGGAATTAATTCCTATTTCCCTTGGTCACGCCAACTTGAATGAGTCGATTTCATACACTTTTTTTTACATTTTTCTAATACTTTGTAGAAGGTCCTCATGGAACGAAACATTAGGAAAACTGAGCAGAAAATTGTCTAAACATATATCAATGAAAAAAAACATACAAACGTTCAAAGTCAATACAACATGCTTAGACCAAATTTAACCAAAATTAGTAAACATACAAAATGTGAAAGCGAGAAACCATAGGAGTTACGCACCCCTAAAATAAAAAGAGGTGGGAGTTTGCTATAAATAGAAAATAAAAAATGTTTCAAAATTAAGTCAAATAAGAGAAAAATCAAACAAAATCAAAAAGTACAAGGATGGTGGTATTAGGGGATGGTATGGGAAGGGGTTAGGTTAGGTGTAAAAAATCCCAGGCGAAGCCGGGTAACCAGCTAATATCAAATAATAAAGTTTTAAAATAGTATACGAACAACATATTTCAACTTTATTAACATTCTGTTAATCCATCAATTTTCGTTTTTATTATTATAATCTAGCAACTTGTGTAATTATATTAAAAGATACATGTGCCTAAGTAGCTATAAATTAAATAGACATTTGAAAAATTGTAACTAGGTTGTGAGTCAGTTTTAATATTTTTTGCAAACTACGCATGTGCAATAGCGCACGCCTGAATGCATAATGCACTTGCCATATAAAACAACGAATAAATCTAAATGCATAAATGCAGAAATGCATGCTCGAAGAGAGAGTTGGATGTTGGAAGAAAATTTTCTTAATTTCACTAAGCTCTTACAACTGCTTAGTAGAGTCGCTTAGATATCGACAATGAACAAATACAGCACATGAAGAAATGTGTGCTGCAATTGATACGCGCTGCAGTCACGTGCTTTAAATTAACCGTTTATGGTTAAGGTATAGCCAACCTTTAGCTTCTCGATCTATAAGGAAAAATGAATTAAGAAAAAAAAAGAGAAACCACATCGTGCATTACATTAAAACACCTGAGTATTGTTTCTAAATTTGGCTTCAAGATATATATATATATGTATTGAATTCGTTTGTTGGATTCGATTCTTTGGACAGCCTTGGTTAGATATCACCGAGTATTGGAATGCTGCAAGGCGACAAGAAGCGTTCGAATATTTGTCAAGAAATTTGTAATTTGCGCAATTCGCTGGCACTTTCTCATCGATTTTTCTTCAGGTTTCCTTTCATTTTCTCGAGACTTCGAGCAATAGCGATTTGTCTCAACGCGTGTATCAATAGTTCGAACATAATTAATATGAATAATTCTTCGTTAGGTGTAGTACGACGGCCGCAGTTGCAACTGCAGTGTATGGCGCGTCCGGGTTCTTGTAAAATATAGTAATGAAAACATAACATTAGCGCAACGTTCACATTCCACGAGAGGCGCAAGAACAACGAAGGCAGGAGGAATGGCGAATGCGAAAGAGCTTCGACACACCCAAACGCTGTCTCTGATCGCGAATATGTCGGATGTGTATATGCTCGCTGGGCAAGAATATGTCGACTCCATTCCCTCATTCTTTGCTCTCCTCTTTGTTATTATAAAAAAAAGGTGCAATGTGTATTGCGTTTTCAATTCGAATCGGAATTCTAACTCGGTTCCATTTTGCGCGCTGCAAAACGATTTTATTTCTGATCTCTCTCTTTAGCATTGGCAAAAAAGTGTTACTTGTTTTTATTGACAGTCTAAATTGAAATAATTTGTCTTGCACCTTGAAAGTTGCAGTTGTAGATAATTGAAAGTATATTAGCATTTAAACAGAAGATTATTACATGTTCGTCCACCGATAGTTTTTATTTCATTTTTTTTACATGTTACTGTTTCTAAGTTAATCAAATGTTAAATATGCCAAGCGACCTTAATCGCCATAAATTACTTGCTAAATTCCGAAGTTCTAAACAAAAAAAAAAGGTTGCAGCTAACTTCTCAATCAGTTTTTCCTGAACACCAATCCAATCAATTTTTTCCTTACCTCGATCAAATTGCAACTCGTATAAGGACATAATAAGGATACTAGAATGTATGTCGAAGCCGTACAATGAACCTTTGTTCTTCTAGCAAGCTATCTATAGGTGCGATTGATGCAGTTGCATAAACGTTTACCAGTCCTGCACTTTTAGTCTGCCATAACGTCTACTTACATGAATTATACCCAGCAGCAATAAGTAATAGTCAAATAGACAATTGCAAGTCTATATCTGAATAAATAATGTGAAGCATGTGAAGAATACCACATTATAGATACCACCGGGAAATCATACCGCACGAGCATCAACGCAGGGTGCAGGAATAGTAACAAATCAACGAAGAGCATAATAGACTTGCGACATGACAAAGGACTGCGGAAATAAGATATTAATGAAATAAGGACTTTGAAATCGAGCAAATCGAATACTAATGCAACCTACCAATGTTTCCTTTAAATTATGCTTGTTTATTGATTTTGTTGGTCGTTCAATGAATTTGTAGATTGTACAGTTAATTATTTATTCACGAACATCTCAATTTCACAAGTTTTCCACTTCTGGATAATAATTTAATGTTGGTCATTGGTATATACTGTTCTTAATAATTCACTTAAGAGATTCCCTATTTATTAGTGTAAGAAATAAACGAAGCGAGAAAACGCAGCAGGAAAATAAGGGCAGGTGAGGTGTACATGAAATCTAACACTTATTAAGTTATTTATCAAACGACTCGATAGCGAAGGTAAGTCGAGCAACGCAAACGATCCATAATACCCTCATTCAGCAGTCCTTTGAACTCCACTCCAATGCAACAGAGGGTAATAAACAAGCAAAACGTGCAGAAAAATTCAAATCGTTACACCGGTTGCCAGCTGAAGAATTCGAGAAAATGTTTAATTCATAAATTCAATAAATTTCCACACTGCGGGTAGCTTTCATAAAATCTCGCGCATTCGCGACCGATCACTCTGATAGTGTCGGAATATAATTTATGTGTTTATAACGAATCCTTGTTTAGCTTTTAACACGTCTAGAATGTTTTCAAATGAATTGCCACACAATAAGTTAAATCTGCAAAGCTTTTGATTATTTCTACAGCATAATTAACAATTATAGGTTTTTGGCAATCGGGCAGCAAAACTAACTAACTTGCAATTAATTGCAAGTCTGGCTTTTGTATGACTGGAATTAGACTTGAATAAGCAAGTGAAGTTCGGTTAAGCTGCAGACGTTGATTTCCTTGAGGTACAGATTGAAGGACCGATATGGCGAAAAACGGACTCGTGGAGAGTGTGCATGAATGAAATAATAGCGAGCTGAGATGCCGATAAGGTTCGCCTAAAGCATGATGGCTTGAGTAGCAACTCGTGTCGGCGGCGTGACGGGGCCAGCAAAGGCTGATACCGAACGTGGAAAATACGAAAATGCTTCTTGCGTGTTACGGCGCCGCTACCGTGGCCGCCCGGATTTTTTCAAATGATCTATGGCCCTAGTCATAACCTCGGAGGTAATGTTCTTGTATTTTTGTGGCTTTCCTTGGCGTAGCATTATTATTCTAAGACCGTTTCAAATGTATTAAAATATTATGATTACAATGACGAATTGCAGGTGATTATTGTTTAATTGGATCGGTATTTATATTTAAAGGCATAAGAAAATGTTTAAATGTAAGCAATAAAATTATTGATCACAAAACTTTTCTCGCTTTCCAAAGTTTTAGCACTACGCAACGCAAACAAAACTATTTCCCATAGCAATACACATCACATTACAGTTTAATGACAATTAAAACATTAAATTATACAGCATGCATGACATATATCATAAACTTTCATTCTTGACGTTTTTTTTTTTTGCTTTTCTGAATCCTGAGTTATAACAGTTGTGATCCTGCACATTGCTTGCACATATTAGCAGCCTTTATTGCACTTTCATAATTCAATAAAACTTGCGCGCAGGTCACAAAACTTCAGAGAGCGAGTTTTCTTACTGTTTTAATAACTACTTAATACCCCTCTTAATCTATTTCTTGAAAAACTGCCGCACCACATAGTTGCAAACGCATTGCATTATATATCTGTATAGAGATATGTTAATGTATTACATATCTGATATACATCAGCGCAACAAAAGAAGAAGAGAAAAAAGTAGAAATTCCATCGTCAATACCTATAAAATACTTCTATATACTCATAGCAATAGCACAACCGCCGCCACATTAATCGTTAACAGGTTTTTCGTTTTTTTTTTTGTCTTGTCTTCTTCCCTACTCACAGCAAGATCACGACAAGAATTGATCCAGAAATCGCCGACGCGGCCTTGTGAGCTCGCACATAACTCAAACTCATTACAAACATAGTTAGCGCTTTAGCTTACATGCTATGCGAGGTGTAAACGTCATGTAGCTAATCGTGTGCTTGGGGATTTAAGCTTTTCACGTATGATTTAATTCGATTGCTTTGTAGAAGACCTTTCTTTTTACCCTTAACTTTTGTGCTTTTACATGTAGGAAGCATTCTCGGGCCAATGTCCGATTGTTGTGCAAGGTCGACATTGTAGTCAGAAATACCGCTAAACTGAAGAGGAATTAGTGTGCTCATGATAAAAACTGATTGCTCTCTATAGCCAAGTAGGCTAGCATTCCTTCACATGCTTTATTTCTCATTCCATCGGTCTCATCAGCTCATCAAACGAGATTTGCTCGCATCGGCAAGCCCCTCATGTGCAGCATCCCAGAGATCCGTCGATACAATTGAATAAATTAAGGTTCGCGCGTTTCATTGTCGCGCATTAATAAATATAAATCATATTCGAACGACGCTCATCTCGGGTGTTAGACGTGTGCAACGTGCCGGGACGAGTTTTATGTGGGCGCGGAGACATCATCAAGCTAAAAATATACTTGAACAAACGATGAATTTTATTTTCGTGGAATCACGCATTGAATCAAGGTACACAACTCTTAGGGACAATTGTAATTGCTTTACAAACTAATGATTAGGTACTTGATACAAATAATATAGCAAATTATAACAATTCGTTAATGAAACTGATGTTAAGTGGTGACAAGAACGAGGTATGTAATTGCGATGGCTAGGGTTTACTAATTAAAAGGATAATTGATTATTAGTTGACTATGGATTGTCACTAGTCGTGTTTCATTTGAGGAAATTACTAATAACAAATGAAACTGCATTAATAATTGATATTGTGTTAGTAAATAGTTCGCCTTCGCAATCAAATCAATTTATCATTAACATTTTAGCTAGAACTTCTAGTACTGAACACCAGTTGACATTATATGCAAGTGTGTAGTTACATTGACATAATAATTATGTCTATTATCCTTGAAATGCCCAACAAATAATATGCATTTTGTATGTTTATTATTAAATTCATTTAAATCTACAGTGGGACTTGTATTACCAAGTTTCTAAAGAAATAATTCTGATATAAGATAATGAAATTCGATCAGCAGTTAAATTATTCGTTCTTAGTTAAATTAATAGTGGCCGAGTACATTTTTGATTAATTCTTAACTTTTAAATCATTAATTACACAGCATACACTGAATAGTGGACATTTAAACATTAAATTATTCAAACCTGTTTAAATAGTTTTGTAGTAGTTTATTCAAACGTTTACTGATCGAATCAAATAAAATTTCTAATCAATATCGAGTCACTGTTTATGTTTATAAATTTCACAGGTATTGATAAAAACAACAACAAAAAGTAAGATTAATGAATGAGGCATATACTAAACCAAATCAATATCAATTATGATACCTAAACTATTTTACAATGATAAATAAGCGTAGTCCAAGAATTTTGAAAAACCACCGGTCCTTGAACCCAAAAACTGTTTTAATGCAAGTACCGAATAAATATATGAAATTGTTATTGCTGACATGTAATAAACAAGCGGTTGCCATGGCTTACTCCAGAAAAGCCCATGCAACAACTTAAAGAACTCAACCTGAAGCAAAAGAAGAACTTAAAATGCCCGTGCATCATGCACTTGCACTGCCTGCATGTGTGCCTTGCCTTGTCCCGAAGAGAAGTACCCAAGAAACAGGTAGTGGCAGAGAGGTAGTCAAACGTCGGTGCGTTGCGGTTAAGTACTTGCAGACGTTACACATTCCTCTGCACTCGCGTCTTTTCCCTATCTTTATCTGAACCCCAGAAGAATCTGCACAATCCGAGCACGAAACCTTAATCGAAATCGAATAAAACAAGCCAACAACCAATGATTTTATGTACTCCAACATCGCAAATTACAAAGATTTCATCTAGACTTTCTTGCCTCATCCAACTCTATCAGACTCCCCAAAAAGTAAGCATACCTCTGGTAATGAAGACATCATGTTGTTATTGGCCAGCGGTTCCATGGCTGCTGCACTTGCAGGGAAACTCTCGGCGTGTGAGAAATATTATCACCACTTCGATTCCGCACTGTTCAGCATTGTTCAGCTACTCCACTCCTTTGGGCACAGAGCGATCACAGGACACCACTACTCAACTTCCATTCGCACAACGTTTTATTTACGTTTAATTCAATTAACGAAAGCTGTCTGTATTGATTGTGGTGGAGCCCAGACCCGGACGCTCTTGTGGCACTCACAACTAGGCTATGGAATTAGGGTTGGTTACACACCAAGAGGAAGGACGCAGAACTCGGTACATAGAACTTTTGAGGCGTGTTTGTCGTTTGGTGAGCGTGCACGACGCGAGCAAGCTGCGACAAAGCAAGCGTACAACAACTCGGATGTCCCTCACTTGGCTTGACTTAAGTCGCAAATGTGAACGCAACGCGGAACGCGCAAGGCTGTGGCTTGGTTAGAGCGCGCGCCGACGACGTGAACTTACTCAAGAACCACAGCCACCTAAGCTAAGCAAGTCGCTCAATGCCTTGCACCCCACTCTCGCTTGATGGTAAGAAGTTTCTTAAGAGATGCGCTCAGGAGCGCACCAAGCGAGCCGTGTAGTCAACTGACCGAATAACACGACCAGATACATCCAACAATGCTTTTATATGCAGCGGGTGGAATTTAATTACGCGAACTTCAATTATTTAATTAATTAAGTTAACACACTGTGGCCTACCTAGATGACTCTTTACTGCACCCCTGAGTATGGTTCATTACTTTGTGTTAATCCAAATCGCTGGGGAGAAAAGTTCGTCAAAATTGCAACAACTTTTTACATTCCTCCTATTTTAATTGCATTTAAATTAGATTGGTAATTATATTTCCTCTTTTTGCAATTTACTAGGAACTATTTAAGTTTAAAATTTTGAAAGATATTTAAAGTTTACATGTTTTCAAATAGTTCATTCGTTAATTATTGTACGGCCCTGACTCACTTCAATAGTAATAAGAAATAAGAAAACGTCAGCGGGCGACGCCGAGAAGGGATTGCCGAAGAATGCGCGCGGATGACAAGAGGTAGGACCACGTAGAGACGTGAATCGCTACACGCTGACGAAGCGCGTGTGGTGAACGCGCGAGCGTCGGTCCTAACAGAGACCAACTCCTCGCCGCGCCGGTTGCCTTCCGTTTATTTTCCGCAAACCGGCGCAGAGCATGCCAAGCAGAACTTGGTTCAGAGTAGCTCTACGATATAATTTTGAAAAATGTACTATACAAGTATGCAACCTATCTTACAGTTCTGACCATTGATTGCACTATAAAGGCACTCTCAATACTTCTTTTAATACTGCTTCGCAATTATACTTCTACCCAAAATACTGTTTGCTGATTTCTAGGTCCAAAGTTGGAAATTAATGATAATATCAAATTATAAAGAAAAATAAAATTGTATATTTGTCAACAATAATAAAAATTGCGATTTTCGCAGTTATAAAATGCAAAAAATCAAGTATACGTAAGTAACTCCTTCCTTCCAGATTCTACAGTTTATATCTTGCATGCACCAGCAGACTCCTGGAGAGATTTCCCATGTTGTGACATTATAGGAGAGCACCTTTGCACCAATTCCAACTTTTTCTTCTTCACTTCTGTATTTTCCGCCAACAGATTGTTCTTTAACCAAAAAAGGCTCTCTTCACACGCTTCGTAAACCTTATCCCGTTCACTCTCTGTGAACTCCGAAGCTGTCTCTTCCATTGCATGTTTAATCCCAAACGCAAGTTTTTCCATCTCGTAACGAACTTCAGCCTTCACCTGCAATATCTTATCTTCTTGCTGGTACTTCTCAGCATTTGCAAGCATCTTCTGAATTTCTCCATGCGACAACCCTACTTTGTCTTTATCAATGACTAGGTTTCTGGTATTTCCGGAAGCATCATCAGTCGCGGATACATGGAGAATACCATTATCATCAATTTGGAATGTAAGATTGATTTTTGGTATTCCTCGAGTAGCTGGCGAAATCCGACGCAGTGTAAATTTTCCCATTAGGTTATTATCCTTAGTCAAGGCGCGTTCACCTTCAAAGATTTTGATCGACACTGCTTGTTGGTAATCACTATACGTGCTAAAGCATTTAGTCACTTTGCAAGGAATTCGGGAGTTTCTCTCAATGATTTTCATCATGATCCCCCCCGCAATTTCTATGCCCAAAGACAATGGTGTCACAGCGATAAGAACTACTTCTTTGATTTTAATGTTGGCATTACTCAGAATGGCCGCTTGTACAGCTGCACCATAAGCTACTGCTTCATCAGGATTGATAGTGAGGTTTAGAGTTTTTCCATAGAAATAGGTGCGAATCAAATTTTGAACTATCGGAATGCGAGTGGAACCTCCTATCAGTATAACATCATTGATAGACCGTTTAGGCAATTGAGCATAGAACAGTGCTTTCTGGATGAGTTCCAAGGTAAGACGGAATAAATGAAAGTTGATCAGTTCGAAAGTATCCCGGGTTATAGTCGAACGAAAATCTCTGCCGTCAAACAATGCTTGGATTTCCACCACAGCTTCTGTAGTAGAAGAAAGGATTTTTTTCGCCTGTTCAGAGGCATACTTCAATTTGCGCATGGCCTTTACATCTCTAGTAATATCCTTACGGTACTTTGTTTGGATTTCATCTGTGAAATATTTAACCAGCCGATTATCGAAATCATCGCCCCCGAGAGTAGTGTCACCGACTGTAGAATTAACTTCATATAACAAGCCCTGTTCGATGGTCAAAATGGAAACGTCACAAGCACCTCCGCCCAGATCAAAAATTAATACTTTATGTGTTCCGGTGTAGTTGTTCTCGAAACCGTAAGCTAAAGCAGCAGCAGTGGGCTCATTAACAATCTTCAAAACATTAAGCCCGGCGATTACCCCAGCATCTCTAGTCGCTTGTCTTTGGTGATTATTGAAATATGCCGGTACTGTAATCACAGCATCTCTGACAGGACCCCTAATATAAACTTCTGCCATGCATTTTATTTTATACAGGACCATGGATGTTAACTCCTCTGGTGTGAAATATTTCACTTCACCTTTGTACACTATTCGAATTTTTGGATTACCACCATCGTTCATAACTGTAAAAGGCCATAGATGCATGGATGCTTGGATATTTTGGTCTGCAAATCGACGCCCAATAATACGCTTCAGATTAAAGATGTTGTTTGCAGGCTCGCCGTCTAGTTTGTCTTTCGCGGTGTCTCCAATTAGTCGTTCCATTTCTGTAAATGTGATGGAGGTTGGTGTTGTATGATTGCCTTTTACATTCGGAATGATGTCTATTCTGCCGTTGTGGTAAACTCCGACGCAGGTGTACGTTGTTCCAAGATCGATGCCAATGGCTTTACAATTCATGATTTTTGAGATGCGGAGGATATTTGCGTTTGAAATTTGGTACCTAAACCGATGCGCAGTGATATGTTTAAATTTTGTGCAATTTTGACTTGACGTCTGTCACAACTTGCTTGATTAATGTTTTATTTATCATCGCTACCGAAACTTATAAGCTTACTTGATTTGAATTCGAGGTTGTCATACTAGAGAGATATAGGCGACTGGGTGAAATATTGGAAAGATTGGAAAGCATTGTATACATGAATCATTAGAAACCATAAAATGATATTCATAATATGAATATCCTCAGATTTGCAAATAATTATTGAACCTGGTATGGTTATCAAACACCCGAGAATAACACAACAAAGTGTAATATTGTTTAGAAAAATTCTGGAAATATGAAACCAGAAGAAAACTAAACACGAAATAACACCGTTTCATATAATTTCTATTCAGGGAAGGATTGTAATGGAATATTCAGTTGGTAAAGTTAGTTGCAGTTGAACATTGTCCACTATTACTAATTCCAAGTGAAGTAAAAAAATACTGGTACCATAAGGCTCTACAATAATTCTACATACTTCTAATAAACAACAGACAAACTTACCTTCTTGGTACTCTTCCCCATCGAGCGCTTAGTACTATAACCACTGTCAATATATATCAAACTATTAGTGCCATGTTTGTGCTTCGATTTGGTTTCCTTGGAGTAAGATTTCCTTTTAGACCTAGGACTATGCCCCACATGATTCGACTTCACTTTCTTTGTCGGCATTATGTTGCACTTGATTTACGTTTGTAATAAATAAATGCACAATGCAAAGCACCTGAGTTGAACAGAAACTGTGGAGGATGTGGATACAGATGCATTATGAATAAATTCATTCGATTGTTGCGATCGCTACTGCTCTAGCTAGAGCGAGCGATTATTGCGTCGTTATTCGTAATCGGCAATCGGCTGCTGCTTCGGAAACTCAATCTATTCGTTAAACGCCCACGGGTTTGTAATTTTTGCACGGCACTCGATAAATATTATATTCCATAGTTATATTATGGTTATTATACTTATATATACAAACAAAGTGGAATATAAAGTTCGATGGATTCAAGTGGTTAATATACACAGAAGCGCGTTTGGCTCAGTCGGAGTCCTAGGTGCATATGGTTTGCTATGTTGCAAAATCACTCAGTCAAGTGTAAGTCACGCGTCTTGGAAAAAATTAATAATAAACCTTATGGATGATTGGTCTGCGCGAGGGCCCTTTAATCTTAGAGGCCTAGGCCCCTTTAATTTCAGGGCCCTTGGCCCTCGCCTAGTGCGCCTAGGCTTAAAATCGCATCTGAATATATCTTTTTCTTCTTCAATCTTACAATAAATAATTTAAGATTGTTTTAAGGTACTAATAATAATTTTAATAATTTTTATTTTGTTATAAGAAACAGTTTAAAATTTCCCAATTGATATTCTGATGCATATTGAAACCCAATAAATGGCTAAAACAAAACAAAAAATCTTATAACTTTTTTATTTCAGGATGCAGAAAAGTTGGGGGTATGTCAATGGAAAGCCAAATCCCTCCGAAGAAACAAATGGTGGATTCTTATCGAACAGGCTAAAACTCGAGACAAGTTATTAAGGTAATGTTGATAATTGATAGAATAATATTAGTATAGTCGCGCGTTACAAACTAGACAAGAAAGGCAACAGCTGGAGGGTCCGCATATTGGAAGAGCCTAAAATCGCCCTTTTCAAAAAGAATTTTTTTGAAAATATTTTATTCTGCGAAAAAAAAGGTGTTCTTAGACCAAAAGTCATTGATCCACACACTGTTAACTGAAACTGAAAGATAGTTGTTCTTTAAAATAAAATTGTAGAAATTTTTAGTAAAAAGCTGGGCCAGCGCAAGTCAGGGCATTTATCGTAAATTCAATTAATGATATTTGTGATAAATTGATAGTAGAAATTAATGCCGATGCACAACCATTACCCAGATGTGGTTGATTCATTCATTCAGAATATAATTAATAATATATTCCGGCGACGTTGATGAAATTAACTTCTAGGAAGAGCAGATGCAATTCCTTCATTTTGCTGAGGATGAAAATTTAGAGTCGCTTTTGGAAATGTGTAAGGCAATTTAAGAAGAGCTTGTGTCTACATTCCCGAAGGTTGACATAATTTATAAAATATATTTGTGTATCCCAGTGTGTTATGCGTCAGCAAATATCTTTTCATGTCTCTTAGCGGATAAAATAGCTATTTAAGGAATTTAATTGGACAGAAAAGTCATGTTGTATTATTTATTGAGAACGATATAACGAACAAACTAGATTGCAATATTTTAAATCATTGGTTTGCTACACAAAGTGCAATTGTGATTTATGTAACAACATGAAAAATATTTGTGAAGAGATGCATCAATTTATACTTTTATTCCTCGTTTAGCCATACGCTAAATAAATAATAATAATTAAATTATTTCAAGCTTTGGTTTCTTATGTGAACGCCCCTAAAATTGCGATTTGACTTGATCCCCAAGAAGACATATTGCGCTACTGAATACAGTTATAAAACTCTTTAGTTTAGGTTTAACGTAAATAGCATTTTAAAATAACTCCTAGTAAAAGGAACTAATTTGCTTTCTATTTTGCCCATATTTTGGGCTGTTTTCAATTTACTTGTAGCTAAAGGCTATATCTACAGCTGCAATCCAATGATTTGGTGCAGATTTTGAGTTCATATTTTGCTCAAATGTGCGCTATGAAGCCTTCAATTTAAATAATTTTCAATGGATGTGAGAGATAAGAAAGATCAACAACTATTCAAGGATATTTACCAGGTCCTTGCGGGTCAATTATTTTTTTACGTCCACACTAAATTAATATTTATAGAATTAAGTAGGAAATGTATTAAAATATAAAATTTATGCTTCTAACTTATTTATTAATAAAGTAATACCAACTACATAAATTTTAAAGAAAACTGCTTCAAACAACAGTGAAAAGCAATTTTAACTTTGATATATTAGCATATCGACTAAATAGATCTTTTTTTTTAAATTGAACTAATCTCTAATTTTACCTATAACGTGCAAACCAACAATACAAATATAGTTTTCTACATGAGCTAGGTTAAAATAAATTCCCTCAATTAGATTAAGACAATATGAAGATATTTAACTCATCGTGCAAACCTATAACAAACCCTAATACAAATTATTGATTATTAATATGATTACAAATGTAAATATTAAAATCTAAAATAGCAATAAACAATCGCCATGGTCAAAAGACCCATAATACAATAATTATAGTCTTGATGACTGTACGTCGGAGATTTATTAAATTTAAAAATCCGGCGTTTCCGAGGAGTCAGTACCCGAGCATCAAAACTATTTGCTATCTGCTAGTCTTCGGTCATATCGTTGATGCAATTATTAATATCAAGTAGTTGTTGTATATAGAGCTTGTCCATTGACACCTCATGAAGCAATTTCAGAGTAGTTAGCAATTCACCTGGTTGAAGATTAAGTTGCATGTTGCACTTCTTAATGATGCAGAGCATTTGTTCGTTTATCTAGGGTAATAAATTGTATATATTAGATTGCTAATAGGCATAGATATTTCACTAGTTACATATTTAAAAGATACCTACTCGATGAGGATGAGCAAACTCCGAGAAGTTCAGCTTCAACCGTTTCTTTCCATCATCATGGTAGAATAAAGTGAATTCGTCATTGTTTTCTGTTACTTTGAAATAGATCCCTGCAATAAGGCATCCCTTCGAGTCTCTGGATAACAAACTCCTGAAGCTGTAAACCAGATTACGACGTTCTGTGACATCAACAGCGGTCAGATAAGGTTTTTTGATGTACACTAAAGAATGAACTTCCTCTACCATAGCTTTGTTTCGCCATACTCGCTCCGACCATTGCACAAAGTCATCGTTTGTTTTCGAAAACTCGTAGTTGTATTGCTTCTCTAAGTGAGGTTCCTTACTTTGAACAAACCATCCTACAAAACATGTATAATTGTTTATAAAGTTATTTGATTTAAATGTAGTCAGTTACCAGTATGAGGTGTGAGTTGATCCTTCATAACAATGACCACACGACCGACATGATACCCGGGATCACAAAGCATGATACCATCACGACCACCAAGAACAAAACGCATGGCAAGCAGAACGTGCTCCTTTTCTAAGATGTTTTTAGTTTCATTGATCTCTTTGTTTAGACCAGGGTACTCCTCAAAAGCACCGATGCTCTCCTCGCAAGATACCAGATAAAGGTAGGATCCAAATATAGGTTCCTTCCGGGTTGTATTCCTCCAAAGTTCTAACGCTAAACCCACGCAAGTGTGATGCGCCGGTGTTATAGGTGGCGTGTACCTGTACCAAACAAAAAGAAGATTAAAACTCCATCAAAACTGATAATTAGCATTATTTAATAAAGAAATACTCACACTTGGAAGTAATCCACCAGATTCAAGCATTGACTTGCTTTGAACCCCTGGTAAAAAGATAGATAATTGCCCACTGTGTTGTAATTATGTGCCGCTAGCACTTCGCACAATGCCGCTTCCACTGTGCCCACGACACCAGCGAAGGCATCATCACTGAGATGCAGAACTAGCGCATCGCGTTCTCCCCATTCGGGGAGCGGCAGCGGATGGGCAGCCGGCCATGTGCCAAACACCTGCGCGGCGTAGGGGCCGGCCGCGCAGTCTTTCGGTGCCGGGCCGTTTAATACGGCCCATCGGTCACTGTCTTCGAGTCAACTTGGCCATTCGCAGCCCCAGCGACCCACCGATGGTACAACCGGACGGTCGCCCGCCGACAACGCCAGCGGCGGCTCGCAATCGCCTCCATCTCCGCTTGTCTTTCCGATGCGTACAGCTGCATCTTCGGCTGTACACAGTGTTGCTGATAATAAGTTTCTCTTACGCTCTGTAAAAATACAATTGATTAGAGATCAACTGGCTATGTATGCTATCTTTATTTCTGTGGAATACCCAATGCGTCATTTCCTACGATTATGAGTCATATCTATACTGGAGAACTAAGCAGGCATATATTCTAGGAGATAATGAGTATATGGGAAAATACTCTGATTATGTAACTGTCGCCAATTTATTAGACGATGACTCTTTTTGTAATTAGCAACAGTGACGGAAATAATTCGAGGAAATGACGACACATGGCATATTCCGTTATTAAGTGATATTATAATCATTATACATATTATGCATGAAGTATTCGAGGTTTAAACAACATTAACTACACATATTTTTAGAAATGTTGTTTGTGAACGCATTTAATTTACGAAACGTGAAACGCGTTCTATCTAGAATTTAATTACTCCAGTGTAATTAAGCAAATGAGTGTTAAACCAAAATCAAAACAGAATTCAAGTGAAACTTTGAATTAGTTTTAACTTACCCATACAATAAGAAGCCTGAATAGTTAATCGTGAAAAATCTAAATCTGTTTGATCCCCTGCTCTCTTGATCGCCAAATAATTTCCGGAAGAGTCGATGCTGGTTTGGGTAATATTGGGATACGTTGAACTCTAGTTGAGTTGCAATCAGCTGATATAAGCTGATAGTAGAAGTAGTCAGCAGTTGGTACCGTTGAATGCTCACGCTCTGGAAGCTTTTTGATGAATGCACCAAACAGTACGTACTTTCGCGGCTTTATATACCACGATTCAATGCGCGCTTACCCACACTACTTCGCAAAATACGTAAAAAACACAATGTTTGTTTATATATCAACTCTGAATGTGAATTGAATAATTCGCACGCAATCGAAATTAAAAACGACGTCAAAAATGTCTTTGTTTTGAATAGAGAAAGTATTTGCGCTGTATCACACTGCTTTACAAGTCCTTGCACTATTTACAACTGAGTCCACTCGATGATGCACTTATTATTCAAAGGATCACTGAGCACCTTATTCAAATGTTTTACTTTTTGGTTGTTCTTATTATTAATGATTGATTCAAGCGAGTCTATTGCGACGATTGGCTTGATGCAGTCCAACGAAGAACGAACGCTCATTGTGATCGTGATCAAAGTCAATTTAAAAATGCTGAAAATTTTATTTAGGCAATTAATTAATTTGTAATACATATTATAATATTATTTAAAAATATTGCTTCGATAATAGATTTGCTATCTAGTTAATTATCATATGAACATAAGTGAAGAATAAATTAGAATATTAGTATGTGCTTATCATATTGCGACATATTACGCAGCTCTTAAAGATAAGCAAAACGAAAATCAATAAAGACCGCCAAATTGCGATCGAATCTAAATTGCGCAACCTAAGGTAATACGACGGCACATTATCAAGTAGTTTCGACCCGCCAACCAGGCAACAAAAAAAAAAGGTGTAAACAGATTATAAAAAATATGTGTCAAGCCTAACTGCGTCGTTGTTTTTTCTCCATTTCAAATACAATTAAGCTTTATAAAACGGTTGTTCTCGGCTGTTGGTGAATAAGCGCCGCGGGATAGGCGACAATGCCAAACAGCTGTTTCTGGGACAACACCAAACGCGCCTCGCTTTTTTTTTTATTGTTTGCGTGCGAATTGCGCAGATAGCAAAAACAGCAAAATGCCAAATAAACATGAACGCGAGCTGCGTCATGCCACGCGAATGGCGCTTGTGAAAACCATGTGTGGATTACCATCAAAGTAAATGTTTTCTATTTACTTGATTTACACTTGTTCAGGTGTTAACATATCACTCGACATAATATAATTATCATTTTTTTTAATTTTCATATTGTGTATTAATTTTTCTTTCTGCTGTATTCTACTGTATATGAAAATCGGACGAATTTGAGCCGAAGCCAATAATAAATGTTACTTAGGTGTGGATCTAATTTAACTTAACTTAGAAATATTCTTTGAGCCGTTGTGCTAATTATGTTTTGGAATTGGTATTTACTTGTGCCAATCTAAAATTAGAAAAGATATACATTTATTTCTAATTATAATTATTACTTAGTTGCTAAAACCATGCTTTGTTAATTCTAAGTAGGTAATGGAAACTTTCAAAAGATTATAATATGTGGATTATTTGAATAATTGACGTAAGTCAATTAAGTCGTTAATGTGGAGAAAACGACGTAAGAAATTAATTGTTTTTTAGAGCGTCTATTAATTTTAATTATCTTAATGTAGTTATCCAAGGCAATTACAATTATCGATAGCATTTTGTATTAATTGAAACGAGATTAAAAGTCACACGGTGAGAAAACAATGGCTCGTAAAAGAAGAAAAAACATATTATTTTTATCGGTTTTTATTGTTTGCACAATCATTCATCATGCCTGTATACACACAAGTGTATAGAGCAAATTCTGAAGATATACCAGGGCTATCCAATCTTTTGTGTGCTCTGATGGTCTATCTGCTAATTCTCATTAAATTATATAATGCTTAAAATCCAATCATAAAAAAGACATCATATTAAAAGCCCTATTCCTCTAACCATAAACTCTGTGTATTTAAGTTCCACTAGTAATGTATTATCTGATTCAATTGCTGTTCAATGCAATATAAAAATTACAAGCATACATACATACGAATTATACGGTTAGCTATTGTAATCACACGCAATTGAATTGAATTTTAGACTTTGAATAAATTATGAAGCAGCAAGTATAACATAATTTATAGCAAATCGAACAAAATACCAGATACTCATTTATTTATTTTGTGGCATTGTCTATAAACAGCATATACCTTATCATTATCCAATACTCTAATAGTCAGTTCAGTTCATATCTAAATACAAAATAAGTAGATCAAGCAAAGATCGATATGAATAGTATCTAGAATTAAATGTCGCAATCATGAATTCATTCACATTAGAAATGTAAATTATTTGGTACCACATAATGTCAAGGTACTCGCTTTAGATTATTCTATTTTTAAATGAATGTTAATTGAATACAAGCGAATACAATATTCATAGCGGCTTCTGGTGAACAGAAGCCAAACTTCCACTCAACTTCAATTAGTAAACTGCTACAATTTGCTACTGGTTTTATGCTAGCGATTTATTTCATCATTTATGATCTGCCATAGGATAATCAACTATAATGGATCAATGGCTTTATGAAGTCAAAGAAAAATAAGAAAACTCTGAACAATCCAAGGATTTTATGCTATAACTACAAATAAACTATTTTTAAACTGTGTTATAACTAAAACTACTGCTACCAATTTTCATTAAATAATGTTTATAATGTATGCGTGTATATGATATTTATGTGAATTTCAGGCATAAGTTCCAGATTCCAGATTTTCAACATGCATGTAATGCAGAAGTGAAGTAGCAGTAGTTATATTTAGAATTACTTTTGTTTACTTGCTGGAAACATTTTAAAGTTTATATAGAGAATAAATAACCATGCGTCATAAAATAAATAAATAGTTGTTAGTGAAACTTTATCCGCAATTCTCATCATTATCATCATAGAATTTGATCATCGACACACTTAATCTCAATTTAATTATCTCCATATTATATAAATGTCTTAAAAAAATACTCATCTTGTACCCGTGGTATTTTAAAAGCTCTTTGTGAACGAAGCAAATGTGAAGTGAGCCTACTCAATATGGACGCAGTACTTCATCAAGAAGTGTTTATTTTACGAGTATTGATGAAATCCGTAATAAAAGGTAGATAGATGTTTGCCAGAATAACACAATTATACAACGATAGAAAGCTTAACGTGCTTAATGTGGCAATGTAACAAACTCTCATACTTACGAAACAAGGATGCTGACAAATTTTCTTCCAGCTTGATTGAATATTTTCTTCTGGTTTGGTAAACTTGGTTGGGAAGCTCAGGGCACGTCCGCACACAACATGAACGTATTTAGAAATGCTCTCTTATTCCTGCTGGCGTGCCTTATACACGCGGGTCATTCGCGTGCACCAGGAATATACGAAAAAGGCGGGAGAGAGACGGTGCCGAGAGCGTCGCGACGCCGCAATCAATACCGCAGTGTACGGAGTGAACCGTGTGTTACGACGAACAAGAGCGTGACTCATGCACCCTATAAAGTGGCACATGCACAAGCATGATATTGATACAAGTACATTAACTTCGTTTCAATTTGCGTCATTTGTATGTATTTATTTCCACGTGTTGGGAAAATGTAGATGGTGGTATGACGCAGGTTAGCACAACGTGCATGGAATGCGTGGCAGAAAAAATTGATGTTCTTCTGGTAATTGCTGTATTATTCTATAAATATAATTTGAAAGGAGGATTTAAAAGTTAGGAAGGGTAGCTTCGTTTAAGTATTCAAAAGAGCAATAAAAAATTATCATGTCAATAATTATATTTACAATTTATGTAAATGTTGTTTAAACAAATGAAACAAAAAACACCAACTATATTGCAAAATATGTGAATTGTGCATTGATAAAAAATCTGACACATTTTCTTAAGACGATATGTTCATTGCAAGAATCTCCAGTGTGGGTTTATAAACATTGCGGTAGGCATTAATCCCATGAAGAAAGTCAAAGTGAGCCCAGTTATGGATATAGGTAGTGTTCTTTAAATTCGGGAGTTCGTTGTGCAGTCTTTGGACGTCTAGCAACTGAACGAAATTATCACGTCCTCCAAAAAATGAATAAATAGGTACATAAACATTTGTCAAGTTGTACCTCGGTGGTACTAATGCTTGATAGATTCTCTTGTTGTCGTACTTGTAGTCAAAGAGCGCAAAAATGTCTAAAATTAAATTAAAATATTTACTTAGAAATGTTTGTTAAGTTTACATAAATATTATTTTGAATTGAGCGATTAATACCGTGGTACATGGAGTGAACCGTGTGTTACGACGAAAAAGAGCGTGACTCAAGTACCCTACAAAGTGGCACATGTACAAACGTGATATTGATAAAAATAGATTAACAGAAGGATGTGGAATGAGCACGTTGTGTGAACGAGAACAGATTGGATCGCAAGAATTGCCAAAGCAGGTAGACCAGCGAGAAAAAGGCACACCGGACGACCATCGAAGAGATGGATGGATAGCTGGACATCCATATCCCAGGGAAATACTAATGCCAAGAAGAAACATTTTGGAAAAGCAAGTTGTCAATTTGTTTCACTCACTGCTATTAACTCCTTGCACAAAATGGGTAAATTGCTTCAAAGAAGCACTGGACGGGTAATGTCCATATATGACATTCAATTGAGTCTTGTTTAATTCTGAGGGGTTATATCCCATCATGGCATAATACATAATTTCGCAGAGATATCTTGTTGGAGCCCAATTCGAACAAGCGTTGACCAAAAACGCTGTGATCAGTTTATTGCGTGGCAGTTCAAAACTCCGGAACGCTTTTGTAGACAGAATCTAAAAAAACACTGCTTTGCATATCGATATTGATAACAATGTACACACTCATTGTCATAAATTATTATAATGACATCAGGTAACTAATATATTTTATAAATTATTTTAAAGAAAATTACCCCGAATTTCTCAAAAATACTAAGAAACCTATAAACAGGATTTTTGGTATGACTATGATAAGCTACCGGTGCATAAGAGATATGAACTCTCATCTTCTTATTATATTCGGGTCTCTGAGATAACATCACATAGACCACCGTAGTACCCTGAGAATGGCCTATATGTGACACTTGCTTAGCGCCCGTTACATTCAAAATGTAATCAATGGTTTCAGGTAGGTCATAGATACCCATTTCATGCCAATCGAAATCATAATAATCAGTATGTTGTGGTCCATATTTTATATGACCTTTGGAGTATATATTGCCTCGAGTATTCAACATCCAGACGTCATAGCCATTTTCCGCAAGGACATACCCTGTAAATAGAATAATACCGTCTTTGAAGTATTTATAGACTGTAAAACATGAGTTGTAGTCATTGATGTTTGATGTTAATTAATGACAATGACCGACAATTAAAATTGAATGGCTTTTTAAAAATATGTTATAAATATGATTTGCGCATTCAGTCATAAATAGCTACTACTTTCTCAAGGTTTAACAAGTCAACACTTGGGACACTTATTAATTGATAATTATCACGCACCAAGAGAATAAATTTGTTCCTCGCTTTGGAGGAGCCATCCACTGGAATCACCCACCAAGCCATGTTGTAGTAACACTGGTTCTCTTCGTTTGTTTCCTGGACCATCTAATCCATAAGGTATCCTATGATGGTTCAAAATATATCCGTCTGATGTTACAATCCGATGGGTTTCGAAGGGGTATCTTAAAGCTTTGACTAACTCCGGCTAGAAATTAAAATTGAAAATGAAACAGATTTCTCACTTTTTTTTAAATAAATACTTTTTTGTACATTGTACTCACAGTGGTCATAAAGGCAATGTTGCTACTTGCTGTCTGTACAATGGCGAGAAACGCTCCAACGAAAATGTTCAACCAAAGCATCTTCTGACACCTATCTAACGATCAAGAGTGGAAAGCCGAATGTGCCGAAATGATCGCAGCGCAGTGTTCACACCGATCTATAAACCAACATTTGGCGACATACCGACCCAATCATGCTTCAGCACGATGATAAAGGTAAAACAAAACTATATCGGTGAATAATTAACGTGGAGGTATCTTATTTCCAAATAATGTGTGAGAAATATATATGAATATAGAGAAAATTGAAATAAGTGAAGAATTCCATATTAATGGCTGCATTGTAATTAGGTAGAAATATACAATTTAAATTTGTGAACAGAATTAAATGTCTTCCTGATTTTTTTTTCTTTACGTATGAAAGATTATGAAATATGTAACCAATAGCAAGAAAAAATATATAACAAACTAATGTCAAGGATTAATTTATATTCAAATAATCATTACAATATTTGAACGGAGTATTAATAATTAGTATAATTCTAAACTTTAACATTAAATTTCAGGCGTCATAGTTGAATACATTAGATTTTTCCTTTATTTTAATATTCGCATAACTTGCCTTAATTCCACATTCTACATTTTTAGCATGCATTAAGTAAACTAATATTCGATAAACAAAATTCTAACGAAATGCTAAAACCAATTATGAATAATAACATATAATATATAAATTTTTCACCAGAATTATGTTTTTAACCTTGGAAACGTCGCTTAAAACCATCTAGGAAATAAACATACAATGCAAAAAAAAAGTGAGATATTTCAACTTGTTTCAAACTCTTGAAAGAACTAATAAACTATGCAATAAAGTCGACATCAATTAATTTATTTAAAAAACTTGTATACATATAAACATAGTGTTCATAAATAAAGTAATAATTTATATAAAGTTAAAAACAATTGGACTTTCATAAATCACTAGCCAATAATATTATCCCATCAACATGGTATTAGCTTTCCTTCTTCTTTTCCACAGCTAGCTAAATCAAATAGTTGTCTTTGCGGGCTTTCTTCGGCGTCCTTTCCTCTTGTTCCTTAATGGCGCCCCGTTTCCTCGTTGCTTGCGTCGTATGTTTGTATACTTCGACAGGATATTCATCGTTGGATAGTACACCTCTTCGGCTGCGTCGATTCCATACATGAAATCCATATGCGCCCAGTTGTTGATGAACGTCTTGGATTTCAGATTGGGTAACAATCGATGAAACCGTTCGACGTCTTGTAACTGAGCGAAGGCATCTTTTCCGCCGTAGAAGGTGTGAATTGGCACTTGTACAGCACTGCAATTGTATTCGGGGGGTTGCTGGCTGTTGTACTTTTGCATATTTCCCGAGAGGCCGTAGTCGAATTGGCGAAACTTTCCTAATAAAGGCATTGACCGAAAATTGAAGATAATTACATATTAGTTTTGAGACTATTTTTATATACATTTTTGATTTTTATGGAGGTGTTTTACGGTGTGTAGGGTTCGGTGAGATAATGTTGATAGGTATGAAAGGAAATGTCAAGTACTGATATTGCTATAGCTACAGTATGCAATATGATTATTTATCTTACCGGAATTGATTTCTTGGATATAGTGCGCCATCTGCATCATTGATGATCCAGCTGGAAAATGACCATAGATTACTGGTAACATTGTCGCATTCATTTGTGAAGGATTATATCCCATTATCATATAATATATGTTGGAACACAAGATCTGGGTTGTCTCTCTGTCCGTGCACATCATGGATGTAAATAGTCGTAGTAGGCTGTTGCTTGGGGCGAAGTTAAATTCACCAATGAACAGTTTTAATGCAGTGAGCTATAAAAAAAACAATACAAGTTTAATATCTAAATGTTTATAAATCTATTTTAAATGTATGAAGGGTGTGCTGAAAGCACTCGAAAAGTAAAGCTTGACACCGTGAACTATAATACACTTTGCACTATTTTTGGACATAGTCGCCATCAGTTTTAAGGAACCACTCTGCTAATTTGCATGCAATGTAATGAAACATGCTACTATGGCATCCTCACTAAACTTAGACCCAGGGCTCTTGACTTAAAGTGCTTTGCTCTTAGTCACACACAGCAAGGATCACAAAAGATCAAATTCGGAATCACCTGGCCTACAGCTCTAACATGCTCATGTCCCCTACAGTAAGCCCCGCAGTCTAGGAACGTTACTTCCAAAACAATGCTGAAGCTGCTTCACCTGCTGCTTGGCAATTTCTTGTATCTCAACGCACTGCATTTTACTAAACTGATGTCTAAACATAGTGCAAGGCGTATAATTCATATTCCTATTGATAAAACCTACCCCACCGAGAGCTTCCACTGGAGCCAACACTCGAAACATCAAGCTAATAGTGTGCTGGTGGAATGCGATAGGCGAGTAGCTCACATGAGCTTGTACTTTTTGATTGTACTCTGGCCTCTCCGATAACATCACATACAATGATGTAGTACCTTGACTATGGCCAATATGTAAAACACTCTCTCTTTGGGTGATGTTCAAAATATAATCTATGGTGTTAGGTAGGTCATACATTCCGATTTCATGCCATGAAAAATCCCAAAAGGTCCTTCTATTGTATACTGGATGCAAGGACTCATGGCGTTCAGAGTATTCATTGCCTCTAGTATTGAGAAGCCAAACATCATAGCCTTCTTCAGCTAGGAGGTATCCTACGATATCAGTAATGTTTTCAATTAGGTACAATAAAAAAACGTAGCTTTATGTTTCACTTTAAAATTATGCTGTACCTTAGACGGTTTTTGTTTTGCCAGACGCGTTTCGACTTTTACTCTAAGTACTCTGACGAGAACTTACCTAACCTAACCAAACCTAATTTAACCAATTTAGATAAAGCATAATTTTAAAGAAAAAAAAATTCTTCATATTTTATATTGGCAAAAATAATCAAGCATTTAAAAACTTAGGGTGTTGACTAGGTGTTGTCAAACGTACCTAGTGCACTATCTGGTGTTTTAATTATCCAATCGCTGGATGATCCTAGCAGGCCGTGCTGCAAAATGACTACTGGCTTGTCTTTGATTTTTTCTTGTTTCCGACCATAGGGGATGCGGTGGTGCGTGAGAATGTAACCATCGTCGGTGATCACGTTATGTAGCTCCACCGTATAGCCATACTTTCTAATTAATTCCGGCTGTAAGTACACAATGGTAATTAGCGGATATAACAAATTCGAACATACTTTTTAGCACTTCACATAGTGTTTGTTTTAATTACGAGAGTAATGTATTTCCGACCTTCACCTGAAAAATGAACTCGCATGCATGAATTCTTATTGAGCTCATTTTGACAAATTAATTGTTATAAAAAATGTTGCAAAAGTTGCATAAACGAAAAATGTATGTGCATGTATGTGCGTATGTGTGACTAGCAAATCTTTAAATGTTACATAATTACCGTCCGAAGAATAGCATCTTCTTCTTGATTGCCGAAATCCAAACAAGTGGTATACACAACTAAATAACTAATTATGGCGAACAGGCTTCCAGTCATGACTCCGTCTCTCTCGGCGATCTGCATCACCAATAATTAAATTAAAAATCAGTTTTATCAGTAACTTGATGATTTGATCAAAACTAAAAATTAAAAACTTAAACAACAAACACAATCCATAAAATCGACGATTATTTCTTTGCGCTTCGTTTCGAAATTCACACAGTTACTATTTGATTTTATCTACATGGAACTTGCTCTAAAAAATAGATATCAACGATTTGCACCGATCATTGAGCGTGAAACAATTTTGATACGTACGTTTGTTACGCTTGCGTGTTCTTCGGAAGACTAAACATCATTAACGAGTAGCAGCAACTGCAAACTCGCACCGAAAACACAAACCGCGTGCGCGAAGACAACAAAATCCACATTTTGTGTAATCCGCCATTGCATCATAACTTTGCTATGTTAGAAACAAGAACGTATAACTACCAAAAGAACTTAAGAGAACAATAAACTGTTTCAAGATTCAATTAAGCAATAGACAAGAGGCCGAGGCGAGAAAGACCATTTCGAACGACACTTTTATTCTATTCAATCAAAGTTAAATTGATTTGAAGAGACTCCTCTCTTCGAATTCTCTTCTCTTGTAATTTCTTGTTTGCTCTTCTTGTTAAAATATCAGACGAACGGAAAAATGAAGCAATGTTCGCATGACTTATTTGTGAATATGCGTTCTCGATTTCGTTCAATGTTCGATTCATTAAACTAGGGCCGAAATTTAATTATTTAATTCAACCGCCGCGCCATTATAAACATAATTGAAACTTGTACACAAATCGAAATCACTTTCAATTCTCGAAATTGACATCAATTATATAGATTATATTTTGGTTATGCTTATGTTACATTATATTATTATTCACTAACTACATATATAAATAATGCATTAACGTTTCGATAGCAATATTTATATTTATTTTTATAAATCCCACTTAATAATAACATGCCATTTGCAATCGAGATTTTAATTTAATAGATTCAAGAGCGTCTGCGTGGAGATATTTGCAATGTTATTATTTTTACGTAAGAAGCCTAGGACAACTAGAAAACTCTAAGACCGAATGTCAAGATATTTGTGACTCCGGCACACACACTTTCACAATCGGCACAAATCGTAATTATTTATAGTCGATCGTGCAACTTAATTGCCGATTGCACTTGCTTAAGGCAACAAATAGGCGCTTACACGATGCTCAAATATGTTACAATGTGAACTTCAAAAATGAAGCAACTCACGATAAACGGGCGTCGTTAATGGTTGAATCTTCTATCGACTTCGCAGTTTTATAGACTAAGCGAAGATGTATCGGGAATAACAAGGAACTCTACCGACTCACCTTGGGCTACAGCGAAGCCGAAATATTTATTTTCTTGTTTGCAATAAATACACTCTGAATTGTTTAATTAATCGAATCCAATAAGGAACCGAGCTTATGCAATAGTTTAGAACTTGTTTTCAAACTAAGATGTATCATGTATCACTTAAAATTTTTGCATAAAATTTATGATCACAGTAACTAAAAAATAAAACATTTAATTTAAATGTAAATAAATACCCAATAAAGTAAAATAAATTTACATTTGGATCGTTAGCGAAACAAGATGATGCACTTCTTACTTTTCGAAATGAAATTAAAATTAACACAGACTTGAGAATCGCGAGTGGTCATGATGGATACAAGCCGTGGACTAATACGAAGCTAATCGAGAATATGCAGATTGCGTACTTCAATAGAGCAAAATTTCAATGAGTGTCTTAAATATTAATATGCAAATTTAATCATTTATAGGATTATCGTTTTCTAGCTACCGTTCAAACAGTTTAGCTCACGAATAATAATCCTGGGAATATATGCTCATGAATTTGTATTCGCATCGTTGTTGTTTGGAATTATATCATTGCCAAAAATATATTGGGTATGCGAACACCCTGTATGTAAAGATTAATATTTTACATTAATATTGCATTAGTATTAGTAATCACCGCTTATGTCTAATAGGTTAGTGGTATGTTCGATTTCGTTGCAACCTTGATTTGCACGGTGCAATGCGTATACTTGCACTAGAACTCCATCGAGGATATGAAGAAAATAAAAATGAAATAATAACTATAACAACAATATGAAACCGTTTAGCACACTTTCTTGTAGTTTCTAACATACTAATTACAGTGATAGTCGATTATAGTTGATGGAAATTTAATAGTAAATACAAATATGTAAAAGACATACTTAAAGTGTTGTGGAAAATTTATAATGTATAATGACGTAAATTATGAATATGGCGGAATTTTTCACGTTTAATGACGTTGACTTGAGCAAAGGAATATTTTTATGATAGTTTTCTCATCCGTGATAAAAGTACAAAGTTTTCTATACCAAAAGAATCGTATTTTGAAACTTTATAATTTCAAAAATACGTATGATATGTAGTATTGTAGATACTATAGCAGCTGTTGGCGAGTTTAACGCCATTTTACAAATTTCTTTTCTCATGATGTTTATTTCAACTTCCTGCGGCTTCAGACAGCTTAGCTGTAACTTTGCAAATTGTCACATCTAATCTGTATAGTCATTTTAAAGACAATAAACACGTCAAAATGAATTACTGTTAAAAGTTGTGAGCTTTTTAAAAATATCATATGCAAAAATAGCAATTTTTAGAAATTTAGAGCTTCTATTCTAATAGTCATCGAGAAATGGTTTATATACCAAATTGTTTACGAGGCGCTCTTTAAGAGAGTGGTAGAGCCGTTATACTGCCTATAATACTACTTCTCTCAGAAAATAGTAAAATTTTTGATTTTTCGCCGTGTTTTAGTTGTTCGCCTATAACTCGGAACATACTTGACCAAAGTACAAAGTGTTCTAAACCAAATGAATTATGAATCCAATGATCCAAAAATATTATCTCTACTTTGTGCAATACGTGTAAGAAAATAAAGCAATTTTTTCAAAATTGAACCAAAAATGCAACTTCTTAACTAGTTTTAGAGAAATGGAGAAAATTTTTGTCTACAGGTGAACTATATTATAAATTGAAGCCGTAATACGGTCTTTAAAATAGTAAAAATTTCACTATTTTTGCCAGTCTACAGTTTTTCGCTCTTAACTCAAGCATGCCTACGCCATGTACAAAATGTTATAACAAAAAAATCGTCAATCGAAGCTTTATCCAAAGATATATGAATAGTTTATATAAATAACATTTGTATAAATCTCATCAGTACCTTGCAATTTTTCAAAATATTGAGCAAAAATGTAACTCTTAAACAATTATGTCTTAAGGAAATGGTTCATATACCAAAATGTTAACTCTTTACGGTAGGCTTAGTGCCATTATTCTGCCTATAATATAATCATAAGCAACATCATCAATGGTAACAGCCTTCAGAAAGGCCTAGGTTTACCAACTTTCTCTCCGCTTGATCGAGCCTCGTTGCTTTTCGTGGCAGTTTTTGCATATTACAGAGATAAGTTGCCAGCTCATCGCACAATCCCCTTTCTTTTTTAGGAATTAAGAAATTCGTGCGAAGTGCAAGTTCTAATTTGCTGGCCGTAGAGCTTGAACCCCTATAATATTTTCCTCGAAAATTATAAAAACTTTGTCTTCTTTGCTCTCTCATGGTGTTCTCATTTTATAAGACATTTTCCTATTTATATTCATTATATTTGACGAAATACTTGCTTATCTATGTCTTTATTATATGGTACCTAACAATTGTGAAATTTGATAAATTGTTATTAGACAAATTCGTCTTAACCGAAGCAAATCCAATTACTCT
Source organism: Lissagria laeviuscula (assembly GCA_030264695.1). Taxonomy (NCBI): domain Eukaryota; kingdom Metazoa; phylum Arthropoda; class Insecta; order Coleoptera; family Staphylinidae; genus Lissagria; species Lissagria laeviuscula. The sequence continues at coordinate 159,003 of JARJDU010017437.1, read as the reverse complement.
AAAAAATAAACAATTAATTATTTATCACATTTTTATCTATTAATTACTGTTTCAAAACAGCTGCAAGTGTTTCAATATATCACTCATTCTAATTCATTTCGCAGCCTAAAATATCTATGTTCTAAATCTCTTCAATATTGTGATTTATTCTTATTTGCCTGTCCTTAAGCCACTCTTAATTGTCATCAACAACCATTATTATAGCAAATATTTCAAAATAGTTAGTTCCTCTCTAATTATTCTCAACATACTAGTTATCAACATACCATGAATACACAAGTACTTTATAAGTTCCACACAAAAATATTTTGGCATACAATTTATTTAATTCATTGCTTATGTTTAAAACATTCTTATAAGGTTAACCACCGCTTGCAAAACACCCTGTGGTCAGTATCACATCACATATTGATTACTTACTTCTTCGCTACACTGGTTAATTTATTCACCGATTCGATACGATTCAAGCGTACAAATTCTGAGTGAATTGCTCTGCGTGAGGACCTTGAGCACTCGTTTACTTTTCGTCCTGTGCACTTAGTGGACAAACTTAAATCTGGTCAAGTTCGCCGCATTTTATGTGAAACGTATTTGAAGCTGATGTTGTTTTGCTAGGTGTTCTTAGGTCTTGTTCATATCTAGTTCATTTAAGTAATTTGAATGCGAAATAAAGATATTGGATGTGAACCCAGCTTCAAGTCCAATTAAACAGTAGCAAGGTTTCGGATGTTGGGTTGACATTTTATTTGCTCGTTGACAACACGCAATTGTTCCTTAAACTTCAAGAGTTGCTTTCAGCTGTTTGCTGCAAGGTGAAACAGTTAAGATTGTTGACAAGTAGAAAAACGATGATAGCTTATTGCTTAATCAAATTGAGTTGAATGAGATAATGAAGTATGTTATTATAAATATAAAGCAGAGTAGAGTAGTTTAGCTTCCGTCGTCTTGTTTAATTTGTTAGTTACTTATGGTTTCAAGGTCGTTTAATTGCTTTGCACGTAGTGTGTTTCTGTACAATTTTAAATTGGCGATCTATGGAAAGTTTTATATTTTATTTTAGTTGAATAATGAACGTCAGTCTTATTTATTATTCTATTGTTGTTTTGTTCTTGTTGTTAAAGCAAGATAAACAAGATTTAATAATAAAATAGTTTGTATGTACATTAAGCAGCTTCAATAACTTGTTTCATTTTTTTTCTTCTGCTTCTGCGGTTGATCCAAACTCTTAGAAACATAAGATGAAGACAATTTATTCTAAAAAGTGTTACATCATAGTTATGCTTAGAGGAGATTCTGAATGATACATTCAGTGTTTGTTTGCTGGATCTCTGAACCATTCGCCTTGCGGAGTGTATCGCCTATGCTCTGACTGAATTACCGAAAAAAAAAAACCAACAAGCAAATGCCTTAGGCTTTATTATGGAATTCTCTCATTCAAAACCCTATTCATATATATTGCAATATCTACCAGGGCACACAATCAAGACAAAAATTGCTCATCTTAACCAATTATTATTATTTATTCATCAAGAAGACGAGACTCTCTCGGCACGCTTCAATAGTGTGAAAAGTTGCATTATACCTCTTGAAATATTCAACACATATTTATTTAAAATACAACATACATGCTCATTGTACTAGTTCAGTGTAATAATAACCTTAAGTTGTAACTTGTTTGATTCGTAGATGATTAGCCGTGGTAGCGGGATTAGAAATTGACCTGCTTAGCGATTTCGCGAACAATACGAAACGATGCAAATCTGCGCAACAGCAGTAGTCACTCATTCATTAAAAATTTAACCATCCGAATGTATTGTGTTAATGCTGCTGTAATCTTAATTATTGTTATAATCATCACAACACAGCGTGTTGTAAATGGCAAAAATGTCAAACGACATGCAATATAAATTTGTTTTATTTTCATGCAATAGTATTCGTAGCTGTATGCAATTACCAATTATATTATTAATTGTGTTAAAGATGGTAATCATATCCTTAGGTTATTGATGCTAATATATCGACAGTTTCACTGAATACCAAATCTTTGGCATTCTTGCTCAGAACAAAATCTGAATGGCCGAAATGTTCAAGGAGCACTTTCCGCATGAATGCATACGGAAGTTTACTCTCCAACAATTCCACGTCTCTGTAATTCACCTGGTGGTCACCTCTACTGTAGAAGACATACAAGGGTGTCGTAATGTTAGATAAATTATATGATTCCAGTCTAGAAACGAATCTGCGTCGATATTTGGCAAAGGACACTAAAAGGTTCATGTTAATATTAGAATTAAGATAACATTTCAAATTCTTCTGGTCTTACTGAATCTTATGTTTTGCGAAAAATGCAGTAACTGTTTCGTCGAAGTACTTGTTGGAAGGTGTCCAAGGATAATATTCACCAGGCTTTCTGATATCTCGCCTGGTTGTGAATCTAAAACCGGAGAAATCACAGTATTACAGATGAGAGATGTGACTGCCGATGTCCTGCAGAACCATCGAAGGAGATGCATTATTAGACAGTCCGGGGCGATATTAAAATGACCTATGAATCTGGTAATGAGGCGACCCTACCATCAATAGAATAACGATCGTAGTAATAGATCAATAAAAGGTATTACACTATTCTATTACGTACAAATTCAAAAGTGTCCAACAATGTCAAAATTCTACTCAGAAGAAATGTAGTTCTATAGATGAAAACAGCTGGTGCGTAACAAATATGTGCTTGGACCTTTGCTAAATACTCGGGTCTCTCTGATCCCATTGCAAAGAACGCTGTGGATCCCTCTGACACACCAATTATGATCACCTGAGATTCAGCAGTTTCATCCAAGATGTAATCCATCATAGCTGGCAAGTCATAAGCACCTTTCTCGTGAAACGAGTAATCCCAAAATTTGTTTTGAAATTGAACCCGTGGATTAAAGACACTGTGGTTGGATGAATATGTTCCGCCGCGAGTGTTGCCTAACCAGACATCATACCCTTCATCGGCGAGCATATATGCTATAAAAAATGTCAACATAATTAAGGAAGTTGGGACTATAAAGTCAATTTGATGATGATTACCTTGGCATGGATATTAATATATTAACTTATTAATGTTAGTTAATATTTTTGCATTGGTTACTTACCTAAACTTTTATTAGGTCCTTGAATTACAAATTCCGCTGAACTTGACCATAAGGAATGGATAAGGAGTAGAGGTGGCCCTCGTCGGGGCACTGAGACTTTTCCATCGGGTATTCTATGCAAAGCTAGAATATATCTGTCTTCGGTCTCAACGAAGTGATGTTCAAAGGGATACTCGTATTTTTCGATAAGTTGAGGCTAAATAAAAGATTATATTTGATTAATATGATTGGTAAGGATAATTGGTGGTAATGTAACATACCACTGTTAAGATAGCATCGACTGAATCCTCACCATCAATACATCTAATAAGAAATAGAAAAGTTCCTATGATGAGAAATTGTGGAAATTTCATTGTGGATCTTGTGGATTGTACGAGTAAAAGTATTATTTCAAATTTATCTAGAATACCATGTTAGATAACAGCACATTGCGAACGTAACTTTATGGTGATTTACAGCTTTTTTGGTTCATGGGACTCGTGGATGATTTATGAAAATTATAACGCACGTAGTACAACAATTAGTTTTGTTATGTTGTTATAAGATTTTCATTGCTCCTCATAAACAAGATACACATGGTCGACTTAAAAATTAAATTAGGAAACCGGTTTTACTAAAAGAATTCTTTTTAGAGCAGTTATCGATTAAATGCTGGAATACATTACACTTATTGAAGTTGGGGTAGTTTTTCCCAGATGGCGGTAGCTGACTCAGAGTATTATCTAAATGGATTTATTTGTAGATCAGCATTTTATTTCAGAATTGTTTTCAGAGAAAAAAATCAAATTATAAAATGAAAATAATAATAAAAAACAAGAGCCCTAGCGGTATTTATATTTAATGAGGCATTACTTTTGTTTAATAATTATTTGATCGTAAAATATTTATAACTGCAAGGAATTAGTATTTTACTACATACAAAGTGGGGAAGAAACCCAATAATTTCCATACCGCTGAACATTATGAAATGATATCAAACTTTTTCCATTTGCATTTATAAGAACTCAAGCGTGAAGAGAACTTATACTATGTATGCAAAATTAAGATATACTGTGTTAATAGTTCTCGCTTATTATTACAAAAAAAAATGCATGAAACAATTAAGTGCGTAAGAAATGCTAGTAGTTCTCAGCAAAATTTAATTACATTATAAATAGTAAGGTAATTCTAAAATTTAATAAAAAATAATGATACATTTTTTTTAAAGATAAATCAGTATCTAAAGTTGGGCAATCTTTCACTCCGAGCTTAAGTACAATTCCGGATTCATTGAAGATTCATTGGAAGCTCAGCGTTGAGAAAAATCTATTGGAAAACTTTTAATCTCTTCGCGACTTTATTTTTGTTTTATAATCGAGCCGAAGAGGCCCATTGTGTCCAACAACGGCAAAATTCTTCGATAGAGCGTTTAAAACAAGAGGGCACAAATCTTTCTTTCTAATTTCAACTCCAATCAATAAAAATAAAAGTAGGCATATCGTATATACTTAAGTTCGTATTTCGTAAAGATTCCTTTATCCTTAGAACGCTTTCCCTAATCGCGTGCAATAATCGTAAAAACCCGCCGATGTATTAGAAATAAACCCTTCACAAGAATAATAAAAGAAGAATCATGTAATAGAAATCGTAATTGAACCGAAAGAACAAAAGAGAGAGGGAGCATGCACGTAAGGGCGCAAGGTATTGCAAAAAAAAAAGAAGAAAACAAAAGGATTACGTGCACAAAAGCGCAGGAAACGCACAGAAATAGCCGAATCGGCATTTTTTTCTATTGTTTTTAGGGTTTGGTAAAAGACAATAAGCACTACCTGCAGACTCATTCGTCTAAAGAGTTTGTAGCTCTGCGCAGATTTGAAAGGTATCTTGCGCAGTGTGTGTTATTCTTTAGGTTAAGTCTGTATCAACCAGAACCAATACACGTTCTATTCTCATCCGGAACCTTAATTATTAGGCATTCGAATAATTCGTTCGCTGTCGACGTCGTCGTCGAAAATCCTGACTTATTAAAAGCGTTATGTAATAATGGCTTGATTGCGTCGCATTGTTCAACGCATCGGCATCGACAGCGTCATCGACATTAACGGGCTACGAACAAGCGAGAACAATTGTTATTGTTATTCGAGTGACGAGCGGGCGTTCCATCAACATGCATCGACTACAACTGAAAGTCTTGATAAAAAAGTTGTGTATTATATAAAGAAAAGAAAATACGCCGAGGGAAAATGTATGGCGACTGTTAAAAAAGGGGAACACTTAATGCACTTTTACTTTAGCTTGGATGGAGATGGAAATATCCTTTCGCCCCCATGTTATTGTTGCTGCTCATGCTGTCGGCCCGCAATTGCACTTTCCATGCGCATTTATCTATGGCTTCATTTATTACCTCTCGACTTTTTGCGTGATTTTTTGCCCTATTTGTATTTGCTATTTGTCGATAGTTGCACTAACTGTGCGAAAGGCATCTAGTCTGCTAAGTAATTATGTGGTATAGTCATGAATGAGAGTTTTTTGCTATCATGGTAATTATTTTCTGTTCAAGCAGCTCTATTCATTCCTTTATACGGTAGGTTTTGCAAAACTTTCATCGCCTGAAAATTGAGCAATTAAGATGTTTGATTCAAATCATTTACAATTTATAGCTTTAAAGAAATAATACCTAAATATTATTTACACATAAATTTGATAAATAATAGTATTGAGGTTTAATTTACATAGTTTATGGTGAACACTCAGTCTAGGTATCTTCTTCTTCTTAGCGTTTCGCTGGTCCCGAAACAGGCTTCATACTTGTCTTCCTCGCTTCCTTCCTTTCTAGCAGCACAGCATCCCCAGTACGTACAACGAGGACTATTAGACCCTTACAATAGACAATCAATAGGCCCCTCGCTATCAATCAAGACGGATTGGCACGCACCAAATTAACGAAAACGATCCCCTTTTGGTCTGGTATGGCTAAATTAAAACCACGCCTGCCTTCGTCTTGGTTCGTAAGAAGTTTGTTTGCAAGTGCCTTCAATTCGCGAGTTACTTCTTGCTAATATGCATTACTTACATGGTACGTTAACCCTTTCGCTTCCCTTTATCATTATTTTGGATAATTTTTGTATAAATTTTTTTAATAAAATAAACAAAAGGAAATATGTTTATTTTAATTTGTCACACTTTTAGTAGTAAACAGATAAAAAGAATAGGTAGTATGTAGTAGGTATTGTAGATACTACCGCATTCGTTGGCGTGTTTAACGCCATTTGCATGTATTTGTTGTAATTTTAAAGAGTTGTCGACGTTTCAGCGATTTAGAATTGTTTACCACCAAATAACTTCAAAATTCTTCAAATGTCATGTGGCTCACACGAGCTCGTCTCTTTACACCAACCCGATCATAGGAATTGACACACCGACACACTTCGTACGTACGTGTTTCTATTAATTATGTTTAAGTAGTGATGAACTCGTGATATGCAAATGTGTCAAACTGTCTTTAGCTAGTTTCGTCTAGAAGCTACAATAATTTTAGCCTGGAAAAAGTTCAATCATCAATTTCAGATTATTATTCTTGCACCAACCACACAACAACAAGATTGAAATGGAATAAATTTCCTATCTTACAATGTTTATTTCATCTTTCTTAACTTTGCACATTGAGACAATTTTTAACCCAAAATTCTAATCTGTGTAGTCAATTTAGAGATTTTGAACACGTAAAAAGGATTGAAACAAATTACAAAAGTTTTATTGTGAACAAGCTATTGCTATCGTAAAATGCAGACCAGTTTTGCCCTTACTGAAACTCGTAAGTTTCTTTTAGACTATGTTTGAGATTTCCAGGTTATTGCTTTAGGTCTACGAATAGGTTGTGAAACTAGTCAATCATTAGCTAGACATAATATGCACTGATCAAGCCCAATAAGGGCGAAACCGGTCTGCATTAGACTTTGCTGTAGATTTACAATTTTTTGCGCAAAAGTTAATTTGATTTTATATTTAATACACAGTTTCTTACTCTTATTCAATTAATTTCTCTCTACAAAGAAGTATTATAGTTATACTTCCGAGAGGTATTGCGCATTCAATGCATAAATATTCGTAGGAAAACATATTGTGTATTTTAAAAGAAATATGCGATATATGCATATCGTAATGGCTTTAAATCAATCGCAGTAGTCGTTTCCGCACGTAAATTTAAAAGGATTAAATCATGGTGATGTTTGCATTCTTGCAACTCTGCATGCAACCATTCCTCAGTTTTCTACTTCATTTGCCATCTATAGCCTTCTTTTTTATCCCATCCATGGGAAAAAGTGAAAAATTATTATTTATTGCCTGTTCGACGTCCCCAAGATCGTCTATCCAAAGTTTCAACCCCACTGCTCAGGTTGGTTAGCTATGATGGGTTAAAAGCGGTCGGGTTTTAATAAAAATTCCCTGGGATACCGATAATAAATCCGTTGTCGGTAGAGCACATAAAATTTTTAATAAAACAAGCGTAATTCTTTAAAATCTACGGAGACCACCTTGGAAATACCCTTGTTGTGCAGGTATAATCATACTAGGTGTTGCACAAATCACATTTTTAGTAATATAGTCTTGAAAATTAATTTAGGTTCTCGTCAGGATTAACCGTTGAAGAATTTTAACTAAAATCAAAAATATTTGTGTATAACGAATTTTCTTGTATATGTGTTTTGCAGATTGACAATCAGGAATTGAAGCATCAATTTATATTCGAATATTTTATTACGTTCACTTTGTGTAGATAAAAAAGAAAATATACGAAACGAAGTTCCGTTTTGCAAAACAACGAACCAATATTTACACGCAGCATATATATACATATATACCTACGGGTAGTACAACCCTTTTTCTTAGCATTTTTCATCGAGCACTGCTTCTTCAGAACAAATTTGTAAAAATACAAAAGCAAAAACCTTAAAAGTTGCTTGGTAAAAAGTTAACAACACTGGTAAAATCACAAACCGCAGGTACATAAGTACACAAAAAAGTTTTATTAAGAGTCCAGTTAAGAATATTATAAATTTTGCTGAAAATAAGAAATTGAAAAATAAAAATATGAAATTATTTTGTTTATTTTCAAAATCTTTCAAAAAAAAAACTTATTCCCCTATTATTTCCACATGACATTAATAATCAATATTTGTTGGAACTTATATGTCTATGAGCAAAAGACAATTTTAGCTGTTTAACCAAATTATCACATGGATCTGAAGACATTAACGCCAGTAACTATTTCTATTTAGAGATGTCTTCAAGATGCAGCCATCCCAGATGGTTTTCTTAATATTTTCATTTTTTATGTTGTTTAGCTGCATTGGGCTCACGAGACAAATATACTTCTTGAAGTTCATTGATATTGATAAAAAACAACTAATGGAAATCAATACACTAGTGTTAATTTAACTAAATTTAAAAAAAAATGTATTAAAAGGTAACATACCTATTAGCAACATTCATGTGCTTTAAGCATATGAATCTTCGCCATAATTCAGTTCGTCAATGTCATTCATAACAGGCATGACGTTCTGCCAATACTCTCCTTCCACATTCCCGGGTGGCAGATATTGGCAAACGATCACGATCCTGTTTTCAGACCGTGCTAGGCCCACGCCAAGATGTCGCGTGCTCTTCCATACCACCTGAGTGAAGTTCACATCGTTGCGATAATCCTGATCCCTCGCGTCACTAACATGGTACCACGCATTGACAGGATCTATACCTTTCGGATGGTAATCCGGGTTGGTTGTATCGATGATATAGGTATTTTCACCAACGTTTGAATACTTGCTTTCGTCGACGATCTCGAACAGCAGAAGGTCTTCGGCGTATTTCTGGCTTTGTATACAAAGCTGTTCGTTGAGCACAAGAGATGGTGCATTGTGGAGGTGCCGGTACGCGTTGTGAGCCTTGAGAACTTCTTCGGCGAATAAGTACACATCGAAGGCTTTAGTGTCTATAAATATTACGTTAACCATTTTGTAAAAATTTGTTGTTTTGAAATTGAGAGATTGAAAAACACGCGCGATAATTTTGAGGTGTGAGTGTGAGTACTAGACGTTTTAATTTGTGTTAAAAGTGATGGGTGTTGTGTATTTATGATTTTGTTTACTAGGGTTGCATGATCATGAGTTGGGATGTGTTAATTGTTTTGATCTAATACAGTTGTCATAACAACAGCAAAAATATTGTTGATACTATTTCGTCATGGGAGAGGAATGCAAATAGTCATGCTATTTATGACTAAGATATTCTGTATATCTTTTTTTTTGCTGTAAGGTTCTATTGCCATTATTGTATTGCCATGTATGTGTGTGAGTATGTAATTCCTGAATCTATGCTATATCTAGTATTTCTAGCTAAGGGATACAGACATTTACTCGATTAAAAGGTCCCAGCAGACGCTTCTAGGATCGAGAGCTTCTGAAGAGAGCTTTTGTAAACAGGTTGATTCACACAGGGCAAGTCAACATTAAAATGAACTCATTCAAGACGTAAACTAAGTAATAAGTAGATCAATATCATCGGATCTAATCATAAAATATTTTTTTCAATTTTTCATTCATCTACTGTAAAAACAAGTTACTCCTTTGTTTGACTGAAATATTTCTTGTAGTCCTTGTAGATATCTTCTCTTCTGAGCATGCCGTCTGTATTTAAGCGTTTGATGGAATGAATGAAATGCTTAAAATGCACAGTGCTCCAGCGTAAAATACAACAACCTTACTGTGCAGCACCAAGTTTTATGATTTGCATTCACGGATTAATAACTCAAGAAAAAAATATTTGCTTCTCGAAGAAGGCAAATTGAAAAAGCGCAAAAAATTAATTGCACCTCGATGCCACTTCGCTCCGTGCCGTTCTCTGAAACCGCATGCAATGCTGATGCACGGATGACACAATCGTTTCTTCCGCTGACGTCGTCGCTATCGTTTCTTCAGTTCTGCATCAGGGGGCGGCCCCTTATAACTCTTCGAAAGTGCGCTCCTTTTTTTCAGCTCTCAAGTGCTATTTTCTTAGGGCTTTGTGAGTTTTTCGGGGAAGTAAAGGAGGTCTCTTGAAAGTCTCGACTTACATGACTGCCCGACTGACGGGCATAAATGATTGATGCATGCGCCAAATTGATTTTGCATTTAGTGCTCGCCGCAAGAACGACGAACGACATAGTTCAATGTACCAGCAGCGAAAAAGCGGCGAGAGCCTCTGAAGAAAAACCTCTTTATGTATATTGTAAACAGGTCGGAGTCAAAATCGCGGGATGAGTATAATAATTACGCTTATAAATCAGGGCCGGCGAAGTGCTTAGCATATTTTTTATGTAGCCTTGCTTGGAATTCGCGCGAAACGCGTAACACTTTTCCGGCCAAATCCATCAACGAATGCTTGTTTTTCCTGGCTATAGCGCGGCGTGCGCTTTCCCTGGATGTCGCTTTCCCTCGGCGCGGCTGCTTTTTGCCCTCTTTATACACGACTAGTTCGACGCCTGTTTTTTTCGTCCTTTTGTAGGTTACTCGTGCGCGCACGAAACTTTTGTTTAACACGTAGTTACCCGTGAAACATATGACTGATACGTGCGCCGAATGAAAACTTGGATGAAAAATCTGATTTGCACAGGACGCCGTCGCAGCGACAACTTCGGATAATCTAATACAAGGGTTAAATCTGGCGTTAACCTTCGCCCATTCGTCAACACATAAAACATATTTGCACATATTTCAAAACGACTATACGTTTCGCAGGTCCTTAGAGGACGTCGGCGAAAACTTTAATGTTCATCAAGTTGAAGATTGGACTTCAGTGCCGGCTTTAAAACTAGATGAACATGTATACTTTGCATATGATAAAACTTGGAACCATTTCTGTGCTTCGGTCGCCAAGCCCTGTTGGAAGGACCCGCAAGGACTGTGCGCCGAATGGTAAAAACGTCTAATACGACCGCAAAACCGCATTCATTGTCTTCAAGTTGTACGCGCGCGGGCAAAGCAATAAGGCCCAGAAAACGGTTGGGTTTCTCGCAAACGACGAACGCTTCGACGACCACCTACGGCAAAGGGTGTGTATTATTGTTGAAATAAGGACGGCCGCAGTAAGTGGTCAGTGATGAATGCCCGTACCGTGCCGAGCGCTGCCTCCTGCGAGCTCTTCCGGTCGCCGTTGCCGTCGCCGCCCGTTCACATGTCCGTGTGTTGATGTGAAAGAGCGTCCTCCCTTATTTCCTTCATTTCCCCGCTGTTGCCGTAGCATCCACAACCTACTCGACTTGCTGTGCCATCGAAGGCCGCAGCGACGACCGCAAACGGCACTCGTCACGTTCTTCGCCCGAAGAACTGAAGGGTCTGCCGCGTTAAATGCACACAATCGCGTGCGACCAGGTCACAACGACAACATCAGGACAATCTGTAGTTCTCTAGTTCTGCAGTTGAGGCACATCGATTGATTCATATAGGGGATGAGAGACTTCTCTCTTCCTCTTCATCACTTATAGTTATATTAAAGCTGAAGCATATTTGTTACAGAATAGTAGAAATATATTTTTTTATAACTTATTCAGTCAGAAAGTGATGCTAACAAATTGCGCAGTCAAATCACCCTAAGAGACAAAAGTGCATTAAAGAGTCTAAATCGTCCGATGGTAGCAAGCGCATTGGCACGATCTCTCGTGGCATTGACGTGCTTAGTATTTCATGCAGGGAGGTGTTATTATATAACTATGCATAAACCTTTAATTACTGCCTGAATCACGCTCAACCGTTCTTACAGAAAGAGGACGGCATGGGGGGCAGCAAGCATTCGAAGACGTCGGCGGCCTTGGTTAATGGCATTAGCATTGGCGTATAGCGGGATGCTCGCTGAAATTGGTTTGGGATTCAGGGCGTTCGAGATGCCGAACGAGCAACTTAGATTATTACAAAACGGGAACGGCGAGCATTATAACGTACCCCCTACCTACCCTAGGATGACTTACCGCCAAGCTTGGCATGCTTCAGAAAAGGGGATAGTTGTAATTCGTTTTAATTTCGACTCGACGAGATCATCGCCGTAAGAAAAATTAAAAGTTCTGCTTTTCGCCTAAATTGACATTATCGTGGGCTTGGGTAGCTTAGACAGTAAACCAGATCGCGCATAATGGTTTTCCAATAATTAAATTGTCCATCGTGATCCTGGACAATCCTGATCCCAGCAACTGACTCCGATAAGTCATAGGTAATTTCCGTTCGATTTAAAAGTGTAGCAAAAACGCGGGGCGGAGACGTCGAAAGAAAATGGAAAGTAACTGATAGCGCTCATGGTCGAGCGTCCCTCGGACTCGTAAATTCCGGTAGGAAAAAAGCAAGCTGCAAGCTGCAAAAGCTGCACGCCGAACTGAGGTGATGGCAACGCAATTCCCGTTATCCTCCGTTATCCTTCAATTCCGTCGATTCCCGCTGTGTTTGTACTTGCACTAAGCGCATGAGAGTCACTAACTGCCGCCTCGCGCAATGGAAGGTAGTAGGGGTGCGTTCGGGGGTCTATTTATTAAAGCCCAACACTAGGAAATGGCATCGAGAAAGGGTGATTATATGACTTTGACTGCATGAATAGGAAAACGACGGTAAAGGGGAATAGGGGTAGAGGGCCTAAATATATTATTTCATTTCACTGACAGTGCAGCCACGCCAGAGATTCCTCGAGTGGTTGCCTGCTTCGTTTGTATGGATGCATAGACAGCTTCTCTTCGCCGCCTCGCAACGCATCGCATCTTAGGACGAAAGACGAAATGCCGAAACGCTTACAATCCGAAAGCAAACGAAAACGAATTTTGAAAGAGGGCGCGGCGCGATGGAGTATTAGTGGAAGTAGACGCGTCGCACCGCCTCGAACTAAAGACGAATTTAAGGTCGAAAAGGGAACCGATGCACAAAAGAATTTATTAACTATTTTATTCAAACTCAAACGAACAGCAGAGTGCGATGCCGCAGCCTGCGTTCGTCGTCAAATGTACATCAGGGAAGAAAATGAAAGGCGAGCGGGAAGTGATGGAGTCAGGAAATGCGCGTTCCGCCGGTGGGAAAAACGGGGGGAAAGTTTTAAGCTTGTAAAAGGGTAATTTGCAATTTTATATTTTATATATTCTGTGTTTAGGTATATTATATATATATGTGTGTATCTAGCTGCTAGGTGGGTGGTTTTATTCGTGCAACTGGAAGATTTGAGCCTTTGGAAAAGTGAAAAATACAATGGAACCGACTTAGAATTCGAAATCTTTCAATTACGGCTTAATTCCACCCTACTTTCAGTTAACGCCTCTTGCTTTCAACAAGTACTACTTCTTTGGAGTTAGTACTTATTTTACGTTTATTTTTATTGTGAAGTTTAAATGATATTTAAAATAGGATTTCAAAGTTGCGCTAAGTAAAAGTTTTCACCATACAAAGTTTATTTTAATAACATTTTTTGGTATTCGAACGAAATTTGAAATTTCATATGGAATATTTAAGAAAAAAATGTTTTAAAACAATTCGTTTATTGTTTCTTTTAGCAAACATGAAAGATCACAGTTTATATACATACTGCGCTGAGCAAGGAGCAGTCAATTAATTATTGAAGAAACTTCGTTATTTTCCTTAATTGCATGCCGTCAGTGGTAGAGCACCGCTAGCTAGCCAAGAGAAAAAATTAGTTGCACGCGTTGGCGGGCGTCGGTAGAATGTAAGTGCACGACACGGGGAATTAATTACGTGTGAATAATTTCGTAGCGAAGAACGTTTTGCCTCCGCGTCTTTTTACTGTTGGGAGGTTGCAGGACGCCGATGGCAGTCGCAACATGTCGTCGCCAGCACGCTGCCTGAATGGCCACTCTTCGGGTATTCGAGCGAAGGGAAATAAAGAAAATTACTTGACTGCACACACAATAACGTGCGCTCCGTCGGAATTATGACTGTCGCTACTGCTACTGCTGCTGGTACTACTACTGTGGCTGCTGTAGCTAGCGCAGCGTGCAAAATGAAATGGATGCTGATGGCAAATAGCGCAGCAGCTCCGACGTAGCGGCAATATTTTTATTTGTAAAATCTCGTATTCGCAGTCGAAATAAAGCCTCTCGTGTTACATAAACAACGTAGGTGTAAGCCACTAAAAGCGCACCGAGGAAATTTTCTCTTAAACTCTTGAACAAAACAACCGCCGTCTGCCGTCATTGTGTTTCATTGGTATGACATGATAATATTTAAAGCGAGAGGTATACGTACGACTCACCTACAACGACCACAAAGTTCTCACGAGCGAGATTAGACTAACTAAATTAGTAAATTAAGCGATTAGCCAGTTTGGTGGGACGCATAGTGCGCTGGTTTAATTCCTCGCCTCTCGTTTTCTTATTTTACACTTTGTCTGCTCTTCTTCATTGCTACTGTCCTTCAGGCTTAATGAAAAGCACCAGCCGACACAACCGCTGCGCCTACTCGTCAAGATTCTTGCTCCTCGCTTCTCGCAGTTTCGGCGGCATATAGCTGCATAATTAAAATCACCCCCTAACAATAAAATTCTAGGGGTGGCAAACGTGCCAAGCCTGATCACTTTATATAATTTTCGTTTGGGCATTTTTACCCGTAGACAACAAAATAACTAAAAATATAAATTCAGGATGGAACTAATTGCAAGCAATGAAATTAACATTTGACCCCCTATTGTTATAGTCATAACCCTGCAGCGGTATCATATAAAACAATCGCTAGTTTTGCGTTACGTACCAAATAGGGGAACTGATGCCCTTGCACTAAACACCAAAGCCCACAAGGGCCCTTAGTGTGCGCCCGATAAATTCCAGTTTTTAATTTTATAATTGGCGCTCGGGAATGCAGTGCACGCGTATATTATGCACATACAGTAATAGGCCCAATGGCCCGATGGTCGGCTTTATTTATTCGACGAGGTCGTGTGACACGTGCGCGCATTGTGCGGTGGTGTCAACCCTAAGCCCAAAACAAAAAATGTGTCTGCGCGAAAAAAATTGTTTGGCGCTACCGAACGCACGAATGGTAATGTGACCCTTAAAACCTCATAAACGCATAAATCGCAGGCACTCATCGAAACTATAAATTCGATGCTTCCGCGGACGCGCATACATTTTTTTTTAAAGCTTCGCGTGTTTATTTCTTTGTTTCTTCATTTTCCTCATTCGTGTGTGAGGTCCGTGCTTTTTTATTCGGGGTACCCACCCGTTGCCATTTACTATACTTATGTTTGCTTGTTTGTTGTTTTTTCCGTTCGGTTTTTGTATGTACGCGAAAGAGGGTTTGGGTATTATTTATTTTGAAAAGTTTTTATGAGTTTTTCGTTGGGGCAATTACTTGCTGTACTGGGAGTCCGGGTACGGGACGCAATCGCGTGCGACTTGTTCACGAAATATTATTGCTCTGCTAATTGCGATCATTCTTCGGCAGCGAGCGTAAATTTTATCCGTTCGTTGAGTCGTTTACGAGTTAATCGAGCCGCAAATATTATTTAATGCTTTCCTACTGGTTAACTTATTCTAAACAAAGATTACTACAGGGGAATCAAAAAACAATTCAGAATGTCAAACTTCCACTTCATCCAACAATGTGACACTTGGATGCAGCCTCGGTCAACTAATATTTATTTTATTAATTTAAAAATTTGCTCTACATCTATGCATTATTTAAAAGAAATTATTCAGTTTACGCTAATTCTAAACCGAATTCATGGACAATTTGATCATCTTAATATAATCATATGAATGGATTATTCTTTTTTAAACAGCTAAATATTCATAATTAAATTTAGTACTAAAGTACCATTAATGTTTTCACCAGAAAAAAGTTTTTGATCGAACTTCTCTCGTAATGACGAAAAAATCACCAAAAATCACGAAGCAATGAACCAATTAACTTTTGATTGCTTATTTTATGGCCCCGTAAGCTTCCAGCCGCCAATCAAGTCCTCACGGTCGTCTCTTCCTCATCGTTTAATTTAAGCACACTCCGAAGATGTTAAATATCACGTGCTTAAGAACAAATGCGCACCACAAGCAGGCGAAATTGGCAATACCGGCTCCTTGAAACGATCGCACAGCAACGCATATCGCTCGTTAAAATTGAACCGACTTTCGGCATTGAGCAGTATGTCATCAATACACTGCCGATGCCATGTTTTAGCATGCATATTTGATAGCGCGCAATTTATGACATGAGTGCATGGTATTTGCATATAATAAGTACATATAATGTTGATGTAATGTGTAAAGTGTACAAAGCGTGCATTGTTCGGTGGTTCACACTAGTGCTCACATAGTATAATGCATCAACTACCACTACCCTCTGCAAAAGCGACTTAATTTAGATTTCTTTAGCGATTATGTCATGTCACTACTACCTCAACATGCACCACACTCATGTTCTATATCAGGTGTTAATAGATCGCTAATGACGCCGTGAATAAATCTACGCAAAATCTTCTTGTTTCTCTTAGCAGGAATTAGAGCTAAGGCTAATTGCGCGTTTAAAGATGATACGATGATATACTTGTAATAGATTCAAAAGTTGGAAAAAAAGAAGATAAAAGTTTCTGGTGCGTTGTAGTAAGTTCGCCCCCGAATACGATAAGGAAGCGTGAAAAGTAGGAACAAAGTGCGCGACCGCAACACAAGTCGCCCTCCTGATAAACTTTTTCGATACTTTCTCGCCCCGTTTGCCGCTTTGTCGGGCATGCCGCCACGCCGCCACGATGCGATTAGAAGTCGTTCGCATTCTTGATTCTCGGGAGCAATCGGATAAGTAAATTTCGTGATTTCGTGAATTCAGTGGCTACGCGACGGAGGAACCGGACGACAAATATTAGCTGTTAACTGAGCGGTAAACTGGGGTTTTGGGTAAACATGCTGAAACAACACCGTCCCGCGCCGTCCCCAACGATGTCCTGCGAAGCATTTGAATATTTGCCGAAAGGATTTTGCACGCGTTGCGCACATACTGTATGATGCGAAAAGTCTATGACTATTAGGATTTAAAAAAATGCATGTGAAAAGTATTGCTGTCATGATTTTATTTAGTTGTGTAGGGTTGAGAGAATCAAGTGATTTTTAGGTTGTTTTTTGTTTTCTTTTAACTTTTAAGGAAATAAATACTTAATCTGTTAATAGTGTTGATTTACGAGTTACTTGTATTACGGAGTAATTTAGAAATATATTTAGGGATGTTAAAAATATTTAATTAAAATTTGTTTTCACAATTTCATTTAAATTCAATTAATAAAGTGCAAATTTTGCTACTTTATTGTAAATACAATTAATAGATTTCTGGTAGCTGTTGATAAGTAATAAGTAATTATTTGCACAATTTCCATATAAAACACTCATTATAAAACTGATTATGCAAGTGTGTAAGAACCGAATCGGTTATCATTCAAGGTTTCTGCAGAAAACTATTAAGTATGCTCTCATCCTATTTGAATGGGTTGTCTCAATTAATCCGAATCAACTGTATATAGTTTATTCTAGATTTATTTAAATTTTAAACATGAAAAAAAAATCTACCAACAGCATCAGAGCTAATTACTCTTCTCAATCACCACACAGCTACAGCATTTTGATTTTGATGTTTTGTTTATCCTTTCTAGTTCCGCTCCATCGACAATCGCTGTAATGAAAAATCGCATCGCTATCGCCGAAAAAAGCGATTAATTATTCATTTACACGGCGCTACATGGCAAATCGCGCATACGTGCTCGATATTATTGCAACAAGCGCTCGCCGGCCTAGCAAAAACGCAGCTCGCGCAAATCGAGAGCGCCAAAGTAATGGGCGCAATGAAACGCGACGTCGTTTTCCGCGCCGCCGACGCATTCAAACGTCCTACTTTCCACCGCCGGCACGTCTGCCGCAAGTCGCGCGCGCTTTAGTTTCAACAATTTTATGTAAAACTACCGCTAGCCCAGCTAAAAACCAATAACGTTATTTCGATATTACCAAAAAACCGAACGGTTATTGGCTTAAGCGTACGCCACCCCCGCCGTCCGTACTGTTGCCGCCGACCTTTTGATTTGCGTCAACTCGCACGTATGATGTCTTCGTTTGGCAACATACGTACACGCGGCAGGTCTCTTTGTGCAATAAAATAACGTTGTTTCCATTCCGGTTGCTATGCGCTGCGAGCAATATTGTAGGAGAAGCGCGAGCGAAGTCGGCTCACTGCTAAGATGCGCTGATGTGAAATGAAAGAGAAAACGCGGTTTTATCTAGGCTTTCTGGCTTTCGGAACACGTCCGCATCCTTTTGGCCTTTTTTTGCCTCGACCGCGCTTCGTTTTCTTGGTCTGCCGCAACCGACTCCCGAGACATCAGCGACTACTCCTAAGCATTCCTATCCGAGAATGCGAGCATTTTGTGTTCAGGGTGGCAATGTGCGATGCCAAGCCACATACAATGAATGGCCGTCTTGTTGACACGTTTTACACGTTCATCGTCAAGGATACGTCAATCTTAATTGACCGCTTAATTTGCTTTATCAAATCTTTATCTTATATTAGCAGCTACATGGCGAGTTCCATTTGTTTTTGGGAATTTCCTAACAGAGTACCATCACGGACATCTCATACAAAAAAGAGCATAAATTACGCATTTGGAGGGATGCACGCGCGCAGAGTGCATTAGTATCACTTGAGTAGCACTGAGTTGCATCACGTACCCCCTTTGGTAATGGGCTAAAATGGGCGAGCGCGATCTCTCGAATCTCGAGTGTTTAGCGCTTCCACTGATGGCACGTTAGCTGGTGTCCATAAATCAATGAATTAGTAACGTACGTGAAGGCGGCATCGGCGAGACCACGCCGTCGATTCTATTATAATCGCAAAACGGTTGACTGTTGGCGCAGACAGGATCTAAATATTCATCAATCAGGAGTTAATAGTTGCTCGAACGTTCCCTCGACGACGCCAAGCTCGACGCTACGCTTATCCCGTATATATCATTTTACGTGGTGGCGGCGCCGGGCGCTTGCCGCTACGAATGCCATCCGACTGTCTAATCTCCGTCGCGCTCTATTAACCCTCGGCGCCGCCAAAACAATGACTCCCAACTCCGTTTTAATGAATTTCTATTTTTAAGCTGTTTTCTGAAAAATTCTTTCTTTCCTTTTATTTCAATTTTTTTTTAATGTATTGGTATTGGTATCAAGATGAGGAAAAGAATTTGCAATTACAACGAAAATTGGTAGAATTTTGAACTCGATCGAAGACAATTGTCTTGGTGCAGTGTAATTCATCTTGTTAAAGTTAAGATTGATTCCCGCGCACGTGGGTTACGCTAACGATGAAGGCTTGATATCGATGTAATATGACAAACTCTCTGTTTAATCGACGTCGGCACGTACGCGTGCTCCACACGCCAGCTGCATCTTGCTTGCTTCATCATCATCATCATCATCTGGCACGACGTGCTGTTGGATGCGCTCGCGCCATCGACGCTTCCTTCGGCTTCAATTTCGCTCATGTTGTAATTACGCGCGGATTAGATCCGGCATTCGCCTGCAATCTAATCGCGTTAATCAATTACATGCAACTTATTGTCATCGGTTGTATTATTATCTGCTAATTACGGCTTATTACAATGCCGGTTATGTCTATATCTTCTTAATGCATTTCATTAATAAATATTTCTATTATGAACAAATTCAAGATTTAAAAAAAAGAAGATTCAAATTCGACTAGAATCAGAATAAATAACTCATTTTTTATGGTTTGAGTTGTTTATATGTTTATATGTAGTTGCTATGAAAGTTATAAGCCACACAGAAAACAACATTCCTTTGCATTGGAGGCGCGCGACGTATGCGCTCCTGCCAGCGTCTGCGCCACCCCCGACACACTCTGCCGACAACACAAACCGGCGCACGCCGCAAGCATTGCGCGTCGCGACGCCGGCCGCGAACCTTCGGCTCGCTCCTTGTAGCACGCAGCTTTTCACGCTCGCGTTTCGACCACGCCGATTTACATACGTCGCATTCAAAGTTTGCTTTTGCACGTTATCCCGCATAAACCCGATGTTTTCATCAGCAGAAGAACTTTTCACGCGGTTAAAGTTAATCAAAAATCGTAAATATCTAAGATTAAATTAAACAATTTAATTTAACTAACTTAATTTTTTATTTAACTTATGGATTATTCAATTTAACCGTTTTGGAAAATAATTTGTTTAAAAAAAGATAGAAGAAGAAGAAAAAAGTTGAAAAAGTTAAGGAAAGTTTTTGTTAGAATAAACCAGTAACTGTGTAAGTGTGCTAATAAATCAGTGTTGTGTGTCACATATCAATTTTATAATCAATAGTAGGAAGATAATCGTAAATAATTAATTAGTAATAGAATTATTTGATTAAGCCGAATATCTGAAAAGAAAATTAAGTTAGTAAAAGAAGCTGCCAGAGAGAAATAAACATGTCGGAAAGTGCATATAATTCGCCGTTGCCGTTCCGCCGGTTTACGGAATCATGTTGTTCGAGCCCTGCGAGAAGTATCGGAGGAATGTCGACGATTTCCATTACTGATACTCTCACCGACTCCGACGGTGAAGGTGATCTCCTGGTGGAAACACCAGGTCCACCAGAACAAACGGTTATTGCTGGATGGCTCAAGTTCAGGGACAACAAGAAGGTCAGCAGTAAATAATGTTATATTTAATTTATTTTATTTTATATAAAAGTAATATTATATAAATTAATTTTTTAGATTTAATTTTTGCTTGTTTATGATTTATATATTTGCAACAAACTCACAAAAACACATAATCTTTTTGGGTAGCTATATGAATGAATGAAACTAAATCAGATAAAAATCGCAGATTCCCGTTTCATAAATCGATCGTCACTCTCGGGATCAGTATCGATATACAAGTGGAATTACCAACAGGCTGAATGCAACCAGGCCAATTTACAACTAATATGCATACTAATATGATAGATAACGGATCGTCGACGGAGCAATAATCCAATATGTTCACAAACCGAACATGAGCCACGAACTCGTGCACCGATTTCGGTTTTCACATAAGTTTCCAACTATATAACGAGCTTTCGTGAATAGATTAACTTTTGTTCAAACCTTTTATTAGATTACCTAACTACTATCTATGCACCAGCAAAAAAATTGGTAGAGAAATCCGAATTTTTCTATTAATAGAGAAATTATTCAGACGATATTATTTAATAGATAAATAAAATATATTATTTTTTTAAAATTTATATCTAGGATTAAAAAAAAATATTATAGGCTCGATGATCGATTTTTCGCAAAATTAATTTTCCATTCTATTGACTCACAAAGACAATTAATAGCAATAGCACTAGCAGCTGTACCACAAAAAAGCATAATTACGTACCATCAAATCAAGCGCGTAATAAATCATCATGAAATTAAAAAGCGGACTTTTTATGAAGGAGTGTGTCAACAACGCAGTGGTCGAATGCAAATGGAGAGAAAAGAGAAAATTAAACGCTCTCGACTCTCGATGGCATTGTTGTATAATTGCGATTCGATTAATTTTTATCAACTAGCACCGGCACGCAGAGCAAATAGAAATATTATTGTAAAAGTTTGAACTTGGGATTGGGATGGATAGTATTCTTGCAATAGCAATTAATTGGAAACCATCATGAAGTCAATCAAATCCTTCAATGACTGTAATTGGTTCAATATCAATTAAATTTGCGAATAAAATAAATAAGGAGCTATAGAGTTGTTTTAATTTGTTTTTAACTGATGTTTTTGGGAACATAATTAAATTAATTTTATTGATAGTATCAATTGAATTAAATTGCGAAAGTGCTATTAAAACAATTATTTACTTATTTTATTGGTTGAAAGGTCAGAGGAACTATAAATTTTTAAGAAATTTCTAAAAAATAAAGAACTTGTTTTTTATATAAATTTTGCAATAAATAATAGTACATTTTAGTAATATGTAATAAACTGTGAATATACCTATTTTATTTCCATTGCAATCGAATATTTCCCGTGATTATGGCGGTTTACGACGCTCGTGAGCCGAATAATGCGCCAATATAAAATAATCAAATTGTAAAATCGCAAATGGAAATATTTATTTAATAATAAATCCGGCGAGAAACGAGAGCAACTACGACATAAAATATGAAAATAATAATTTATGCCCCTGGTTGATGGCTGGTAGTTTCCGCCTGCGTTGTGCCACCAGTCAATATTTATACAATCATTCCTGTTATTCCCGTTATCCCGCTCCGCCTTCACCTGTTTTATCACTGCGCGCTCGCAGACAACGAATATACGATTGATTCGGATAGCAAAGAATCGTATCGACTACGACTTCACGACAAGCTCGACATGTTCGTTCAGCAAGCAGACAGGGAGCGACCTGCTTCCCGTCTCTCAACCGCCTGCGACTTTCATTTCACTGCGAAGATATGTGCGCGTCATGTCCTCGAGTGCATTCGCCGTGTTTTACGGCAGGATGGCCCGTCAGCGAGACAAAGTGTCGGTGGCGGAGCAATTTGTTTGATTCGGATGTACAGTGCGCGAGCGAGGAGAAAATTCATTGCATGCCGAACGCCTCACATTCCTCACCAATGACGAACCCGATGCGTTTCATGCGTTCCCTGCGTTTTCCACGCTTACTAGTCTTTCATGCATGCGATGCGATTTGACACGAATTCTGCTTTATATTTAATTGCTGGGTATATAAAATATTATTATTAATATTAATTCACTGTGGATTCAAATATTCCTCAACTCGTATATATAAAACACTCGCTCATTTGCACATTTGACATCTGAATGTACGGACGATTAAACGTCGACTAGAATCATGGAATAATCTAGTTAGCGACCTGCCACCGACGACTTTTCCGTCGCAGATAATTCGCATTAAACGGCGTTCGGCAGGCGTTTTTCGCGACGCGCGCCGGGTAACTTAATAAAGCGCGCACATTCGGGAATTGGGGAGTTGCAGAGTTTTCCGAGACTGCTGCGGCGAAATGACGAGAAGCTCGTCGGCCGATGACGGTTAATTCCCACACGTACGAACTATGTTTGCGAGCGAGCCGGCGATATTTGTGCTTAAATATTATCATTACACATTACCGTGAAATAATTCTTGCTACGGTTCGGCGTGGCGCTTCTTTTCCACTCGTTTCCCATCGAATTTCCGCGTGTGGAAATATTGCTGAAGGCGATGAAGAGAATTGTAATAAATTTCTATTTTTAGTGTGCAGCCGTACATTTGTTTAAAGTATGATAAAGTAGGAGGCGGAAATTGCGGGATATTGATATAGATAGCTTTGTGTACCTACTGATATGAAGAAGTATTTGCTTTGTGAATGTCATCTTAATTTTCAATATGCAACTTTTTGAACCTATATTCACAAGAAATTGTAACAAATTTATTGGCATAAAAAGTTTTTATGCGGGTAAGACCTTGAGGAGGGACTAAATACGTCAACATTGTCTTGTAAAAAACAAAATTAAATAGAATTATCTACCTTGTCGCATTGGATTATTATCGAAATTAAAAATATAACAAAATGGCAGCAATGTGTAATTTTTTCTGCAATTGCTCAGATTATTATTTTTTTAACATAATGTAATCTGCTCGATAAGATTAATTTTTTGGTCATCATCAACATTTGATTGCTGCAAAATTAGATTCAGCAACCGATTCTCTTAGAAAATATTATAGAAAAGAGGATTGCAACGCAATTTATCTGTTACACTACTTTAAAGATGGCAATTTCTAAAAGACACAGTTACTTTACCTTATGAGCGTAGCCAAGAAGGACATAGAAAGCATTAGCTTCTCTCTCTTTCCCTCTCCCTTTATGATAGTTTAGCACTATATAAAATATAATTTACGAATGTACAAGAATGTGTGCAACACGTTTAAAAAAATTTATCTAAAATTTTAGCAAATTGACAAAAATATTGAAACCGTTAAAAATTGGCTAGTAAACGATTAAAAAAATTTAGTTATTAATTAATACAAAACCTACAAAGTACCAATTTAAACAAGAAAAAAGTCAAGATGACAGGGTCTTGTCAAGATTTAAGATATTGAGTATGTAATCTTGATATTGTCTTGATTCTTAATCTCGATATTGTCTTGAATCTTGCTTGAGATCTTGTGGAAATTCTGAAAAATTTTGTATTAAAAACTAGCAAATTGGGAGCAAAAGTGACCCTTATCCTGACAGAAAGAAAGTAGCAGAATACAAAATATTGAATATATTTTTAATAGTTATTGATTTTATAGTTCCGGGTCATAGCTATTTGGTAGATATGCAAGCGTAGTTATCATACATGTCATAGAATTGAATCAATGACCCAGAAGGACATTGAAATAAATAACAAATATCTAAGAGCGTAAATTAAATTTAACAAACATCGATTCGCACTTAATCACATACCAAATTCCAAATTTTATTATATGTCTACAGCCGGAACAAAATAAAAATTCAATGAAATAAAGATTAACATTATTACACTAATCAGCTTCATATATTTCCTTTTATATCGCGTTTCCTTTTATTAGGTGCAAATTATTCCCGTTACCTAATGTACAATGTCACATTTCCTCTATTTGCCTTCCTTTCAGCTATCCAAATGAAAAAAGGAAACACTTGTCCCGACAGCAGTTGGTAAGGGTATTGCCGTCCATTCATTATCAAACATGCCCACATTTATACTATTTATCGAAAGCGCTTCGATGTGTTGGTCGTTCTCACCCGTAAATAACATCACGCCATTATACAATATAGTTAATTCATTCATGAGGAATTCGTAATTATATTTTGTTCAGTTTCTCCCCTATTCATTATTTTTTCTTTCTTTCTTTTTTTTTTTACTTGCATTCGGTGTTTTTGTTCATTTCAATAATAGGGTGAGAGTATGAATTATGAATGTAAGCATGTTGCACTTAAGCATTATACACGACCTGCGAGTTGTATATAAGACAGCAAATATTAGGAAATTAATCAAGGTTGCAATGAGCAGCGAACTAAGCAACCAAGCCAGTGATGCTTGGAGCCCATCAAAGCTTCACTGCGAATCCGTTTAATTACCATTGGGAAAGAAAGGACTAAATAACAGCATTATTACATTAAAATACACAAAGGCGCAATATACTCGAATTTAATAACTCCTAAAATGTGCTCTTTATGTTTCGTTAGTCCTGTGAAGTTGTTTTCGTTTAATGCCTAATTTTATTTTCTCATTTAGTCCTTTTTGGGGTTCACAGTTAAAGAAGCAAGGACTATACAAAAGCATTTGAATGTGACAGACGTGATGCATTTGGTTTAACTAATACTTAAATAACACTCGAAATTTAAACGATGTATTTTGCAACTTCAGCTGCTGTGTAAATATGAAAAAACTAAACCTAAATCGATGTCCTAGTCAACAATTAAAACTGCAATGAAACTGTAATTGCAGTAGGAGACTTAATAAAACTTTGAGGATTACAAACTTTATTATTCATAGTGTATCTGTATCAGTAGAAGACTCGCCCCTAAAGTCGCAAATCGATGAATGCAAACGAAGCTGTGGCGCAGTATAGTAGAACCTAAAGTTTCTTAAGTTGTTGCTGAGAAACCGCAGTTTCTTCAGTGAGAATGGGGCATTACACAGCTTCCGTGATTTACAACCCTATATTTTTTGCCACAAAACATGTCTTGTACACCAGCCGGTATTGCGTATCACCTCGTTATTGCTGCAATATAAGTAATAGAATTTCTTTATTCGAAAACGCCATTTAGAGCGATAATTTATTTAGTTGACTATCAAACAGTCCGATCGTCTGTTTACAATCGAATTTATTCGTGCGCAAAGAGTCCATTTGCATCGTCCACACGGCACGCCGCATGTACACTCACACCCACGTACGGAGAGCCGAGATCCCGCAATCGTAAATTCCTAATGGCGTTACACCGCCGACGCCGCTGCCGTCGCCGAAGTCACCGCGCGCAGAGTCCATCTGCCTAATAAAGAGCGAATCGATGGTCCGTGCATTCCTGCATCGCGTTACCACCGACACACGTAATCCTACGGCGTGTGCCGATGCCGATGCCGGTAGGAATCGATGTAAGCCTTCACCGCCTCCGGGACGAATTCTAAGCTAGTGCTAGAATATACCAACTTCACACTTGATTAGATTACATATGTAAAAAAAAAGAAAAGATTTAAGACGAACAGTTTAACAAAGATATTAAATTTTTAGTTAAAATGGTTCATTTGATTATAGTGTGAAGTTGCTCAAAGTTTGTCTTTTTTTTATTAGTGTAGTTTCATTCACGGTGGTAAGCAAGACATAGCTGCTAGCTCATGAGCTTTATACAGTAATAAATGAAAAATTGGTGAACTTTTCTTAACAATGGCTCAAAGGATCCGCTCGTATTTTGCACGAGACCTGGTAGGCGATTAATAAAATTATGCTCCCCTCGTTGGAAAGCAGAAACAAGCGCGGAAAAACCAGTAATAATATTGGATAATGCGCTTGATTTATGCTTCGGCTAAATAATACAAGTTTCAAGAAACCGAAAATTGTCTCTTATAAATTGGAAAAATCAAAATGTATAAAAATATTTTCTAATTTTTAATTACAAAAATATCAATTGTATTTTACTAGCCCATTCAGTACAAAAGCAATACATAAATTTGATAAACCAGTTAACTTCATGTTGACGTTTGTGTACATTTTGCAAATAGCGAATTGTGAATGAATGCATATGAAAATGCTCCTCAGGAATTTATATGAAAGTGCACTCGAAGATTTCCCGCAGTGGTTGAGCGGATGTGGCTCGTTCGTCAATTCCCAACTTCAATGCATTCGTCGCTGTTTGCCGTTTCTGTGGGCACGCCAGTAAAAGAGAAGTAAAAAGAAAGCACCAGCCGATACGAGAGTAGTTTTTCCTGTCTCAACATGTTAACATTACATTCGCACAGAACCGCTCAGATGCGAAACGACGTGCGATAGGCATCTTATGATCCCACATCCTCATCACAACTGGATGGAATATAAACCGATCATGAATGAGATCCACAAGGTTTATATTATTAAATCCTTCGAATTTACGATATTTACGAATATGAATTTACGTACAAGAAACAAGTATATTATACAGTACAAGTATCAAATCCATGCTAATGAATTTAAAATCTGAGACGCGAATCAACAGAGGCGTCCAATTACAGAATCGAATTAAATCCAAATTCGTCTGCACGTTGCGGAGCGACTGCCTTGTTGTTGTAGCCCTTGGAGTCGAATAGGATAGCGGAAGCGAAATACAGCTGGGCGGCAAAACAGACGTCGGGGAAGAGCACGCGCGGCGTTCCGGCCGCCAGTGCCTTTAACTTTTCATGCATGCACGCGCGCGGGGGTGGAGAACCGGCCTGTTCAAATATGCAAGAGATTAGGTCTGATGCAATTCGCCAAGCGAAGATATCCGAGCGCATTTGCACACGGTGCGCACGGTCTCTGCAAATATAAAACAAAAATACGCCGAGCCGGTCGGCACTCAACATACCCACAGCTTTTGCAGGTTTACTGCTGCCCATCCCGTTAGCAGTGCCGCTTGATGCCCGTTATTTATTGATACTTGGCAAATTTATTATTATGATCTCCCAACATTAATAAGTCATTGACGCACCGAATTGTTTAATAAAACTTAATGCTCTTGTCTTAACTCCGTTTCCACCACCATCATAGATGGGTAGGGCAATAGTAAAAATATTAAAATGCGTCTGCACGTTTGTTTGTGGTTTGGCATTTGGCTCTTCTTTCTATTCTTTTGTTATTCGCGTTTAGCTTGTTTTTCTTTCGTTTTTGTATTTTTAACACGTCATGTGCGCATCAACAGCCCCTTGCCAGACAAAAGCAGTGAGAGACTTAAGATCAGAGAAGTGCATAAAATTATGCAGGATAGTTGCAGGAGTATATCTCGCGTAGTGCATCGGATGACTGTTCATCATTTTTACAGCTTGCACGAGGTCTCGTCTCCAATTCGCTCGACGGTCGGCTTGCGGGGCGGCATGCACCGTTGAAACCAGCTTTGCTGCTCCCCTAGAACGTGGCTATTTTTGCAAATTTCCGAGCGAATGTGTTTTTAATATTTCTGAGTGCTCGATGGCACAGCAGGAAGAAACTAAATAAAACTAACATAAAACTTTAAATCTGATATTTCGCCTTGAAGAAAACGACGATCCTTATATTTACGGTGCTTCTCGGTCAAATTGCAAAATGTTACTACCATCCTGAAACAACGTATGAGTTTTTATGATTTTAGTGTAATTCAATGGAAAAAACTCATCGATTATTGTTGCATTTTAAAAATATTGTTTTAAATAATTTTGACATGTATTGATTTCTCACATAAGAAAATCTTGCCTACCAGGCCGTGGAAAGTACAAACCTATCATTACATGAGACACTCACTGGTTAAATATGCACCCGCATTCGTTTCATCGAACGCCGCGCAATATAATCAGCTTATAAATATTTATCAAGTGCAGACAGTCTCTCCTGCTGGAGGTGCAGCCTGTTTGCGTTTTAGTTTCTCACGGCGCTCTATACGCTACACGCTGCCGCCCTTTTCATTCCGCGCGTTAACAATTTAACAATTCAACTTTCTTTCTATACGCTGCGCATTTCTAACAGTTTCAACTCTTTTAAACCGGTACTCAACTAATTTTTAATTGAATACAGTGCAAGAAACAAAGACGAACTCATGTCGATCTCAAAATATCACACACGGTTGAATTCAATTCGTTTCTAGTTCATTTTCTGGTTTGATCATTGAGAAGTAAATGGAAGCGAAGATTGTGATTTGCTTTGCATGCTAGTTAATTGCGATAATTATGCACAAGAGGCAGCTGATAGCGAACCCCAAACATACTTGACACACGCACAATTAATCAGCGACGCGATGTGCGCAATCGGTTTGCGAATGAAGAGAATTTCCAGTACCCGATTAGACAGGAGCCTGCACTTCAAACATCCGCGAAACTACAAGAGACCAGCAAAATACATTCGGCACGAGGGTCATCATCCGCATTTATCCTTCGCATCTTTGCTCAAATCTCCTCCGAAGCCAAGGTGTTTGTTTCGTGGTTCCCACGTGAAGTGCGTACCCTCCACCACGAGACTATTGCTTTCTATATCGTCGAACAAAACGTACCGAAGGGCGACATATCGATTGGCGTTAATCCTTTTATTTTTACCTTCGCCCTCTTTGCTGCAGCCATACAAAGCTTCGTCGGCTTCTTGGGCTGCTTGCTTTCGAGAGCGGTCGTCGAGTTAATCCTTGCTAGGCCCACCAGATCAGTACGCACTCCGCGGAGTATATTCGAGCGCCACCCTTGAGATCAATGGAACCACGCACAGTAGCAGGAATGCACGCGATAATCCGCTTTCTACGAGCTGGCTAACTAGGAAAAACTAGACGCTTGCTTTTAATCTCCTCACTTTGCAAAGAATTTTCATTGCGAGTGGTGGTTTCTTATTTGAGGTGTATGAGATGCGTGAAATTGCGAAGTTCAAGGACTGAGGGAGTGTGCTTGTTTCTGTAGCAGTAGCAGTTTTAATTTGTAGTGCGCCGAATGCTGTCGGTGTTTCGAAGTATGGAGCAATCTCATGTGTTGCGGTGGCACACGACGTCGACGTGTCGGTTGAAATGATATGCAATGCAGTAACTGGGAATGCAACAGCCGTGCGCCGCCGTCGCCGTGGCGGTTGTTGCAGCCAGACAGATAGTGCGCGCGCGGTGGATAGCAGTGGCTCTGAGGTAGCGATAGTCCAGGCCGCAACCCAGTCGACGGCGGCGGTAGTGGAAGCAAAAGCAGCCGCGGCGGCGGCTTGTTGTATTCGCAATAATCCCTTAAGCCGCAGATAAACAAAGAATATTACGTTTTATTGCATTCGCGAACGCCGTCTCGCGTTATGCTTTAATCTAACGCTGCCATAAATTTCGTATGCGCGCACCAGCAAAATTCTTTAATTGCATTTGCATTCTTTTTACCTCATATTCACTTGTTTTTTCATGGCTTCAAGTTTTTATTCTTCTATAACTTAAGATTTATGAGCTTCTGTATTACTACTCACCTATTACTACTTACTAGTTATGTTTGTTTTATTATGAACGTTATTTTCTTTGCAAATGCTGGAAAGTGCAGCATATATAACAAAGAAAATCTTAGTATGCGAATATATTATTTATGTCACGATCATGTCTAATTTCACATACTGGCAATTACAAAGCAAGACGCATCTTATCAATTATCGCCGATTAGCTTAGATATATATTTAGTTTATATCTAGCTCAGCTATCAACTATACATCCCTCGCGCGAGGAGATACGACGTGCAGCGCTCTCGGATTCACCTGATCTATATACTCGATAGACGCTTTGGTTGGCTTCAGAGCATACCTATAGAAACCTATAGTTAACCCTCAGCTACGTGCATTAATTGATGACTCAGAGATTGTACAGTACGGAATTGGTAATTGGAAACAGAAACGTATCATTTGCAATTAACGTAAATGTGTCGCGTGCGTTTGCATATCATTTAACTTTAACCCAAATTCGCTTAACATTTTAATATTTGAAATCTGCAGTTAGTATTAATAAACTGTATCGCAGAATAACTTATGCACTTGTACCGCAAATTCCAGAATGACTTCTTCTTGCTAAACTAATTGCGCCTTTCGATGTCACATTTCCAATTTGCTCAGCTATTTGTTTAGCACACATTCCTTTCAATCCTCAAATGCTACGAATAATTCCACATTCACACACCGAACTCGGGTGCCAACCAACGAAACCAAGTCGACAGTGTCGACTGATTACTGGAAGTAGCAGGAGTAGTGGAGTGTGGCTAATAGACGCTCTTCTTCCGCGAGATCGTGAGCGTGTGGCGCATGTAGGCAGCCAGTACGCTAGTTTCCCGGAAGTTAAAGTTCGACTTGCTGCTGCTGTGCCATGCTTGCTCACCAGCGCCAGGCCGTATCTCACGAACAACTTTCGGTAATCGTTGTTGTTTCCGCAAACTAACTCGTAATGAGCTCGTGATTATTATTGACTTAGTTTTAATTGCCGACGCATATTGCATGTGAATGCGAGATACGAGCGTACTTACTCCTAGTCACATCTAAACACATTTGTTGATATAGATGCATGTATTGATTTGATGAACGCTGACGAAACGATCCTACCGATGATAGCTAATCAACGAACTATTTTTTAAAGGGGGAGTTTTGGAAAAGTGATATGCGATGTGGCAACGTGTTCGTTTACTAGGAAGCAAAGTATGTTTAAGTTATCGTGAAGAGAAGTGTAGTGTTTCCCCTATTTGGAATTTTGGCGAAACTTCCAGGCTAGGGATCCAACCGCACGGCAGCAGACTGAGGCGAAAGGAGCTTTACTTATTAGCTCCGATCATCTTTAATTCGCCAAGTTTTGTTTTATCTTGCAAGTTGTTTAGACTGGAGTAAAACATTAACTTGTTATAAAACCTTCCGTTTAAACATTGTTCCCGTTTAGGTTCTGTATATTCTGAAATTAAATAACTCAGTTGGCTTTCAATGTTATCACCAAAAATGTTATTACTTTTCTTTTGTGGTTGGCTCGCATTGGACGTGTCTTGCCGCAGCCAGCATTGGTACAGCATTTTACCTTAATTTAACTTGACCAATTTCGTTTATAATTTAAGAATTTATAGAATTTCAGTGCCTAGATGTAAAAGTATATACTTTAATATATTGCAATATTAACGTTGTTGATGCAGTTCTGAAATTACTACAGGACTCTATATGACCCAAACCGAAAATCCAGGATACTTTTGGGTTCCTGTCACGTCCCGCCTTGACAATGAGCTTCAGGACGTGTGTGCGTGCACAGGAGCTAAAGGCCCTAAGCCAGTCGAGTGCGTAACCAGGCGTCGCAACCGTCTCAAGACGCCAGCTGTTAATGTCGCGATCTCGTCTTCCAGGCTTCCAAACAATAGCGGACCCTTCGCTCCCTCCGCAAGGCGAGACGACGAAGGAGTGCCGTGAGTGTAGACGAAGCGGAGTACTTTAAGTCTCTAAATTATCCAAATACACGCGTATTATGTGTGAAGAAGGATTAGGTGTAACAAAGACTTGTGGCGGTTTGGGGATGCTTTCGCACGTGCCGCGCCAGTGTATTGTTACGCAATAAACCAAACACTTATTTGCATTTAATGTTATGACTGGCGCTGCCGCCACCGCGGCCGTTGCTACCACCATTCCGCCAATCGCGCAACTTTATGGAACGAAGGTTTTGTAGCCGCGTTTTAGGGTTGCAAGAAATACAATAGTTATATGAAGCTAACTGGTGAAGAGGATAGCAGAGCAGCAGTTCGAAAAGGTCAAACTTCAAACTTTTATGATTTTCGGAGAGACCCATTGGCCGCAGGCCACGATTGTATCAGTTCCGCATGCGCGTATAATTCGTACAGCGGAATAAATTTTGAAATAGATATATCGACGGGCGGAACAACGCAATGGATGTTTTAACAAGTGAAAGCTTACGAAACAAGCATAGACAGGCACTTCGGAATGAGTTAATTAAAATTCTAGGCCTTATCGTGCGGCGCGTTGGTTCAAATGAATGAAGCAGCCACCGAACGTTTGCAACCCTTCTGCCAAATACGAAGCGCAGTAGAAATTATTCCTACACGGAAGGCGTTGCAAACGATGTCATAGTAAATCAGCAACGCAAATTTATTATTTTCGACTTGCAACAATCGCAGTGTCGGAGTTTTTGGCGCCTTGCAGAAAGTGGTTTAAATTGCTAGTGAAATAATTGAAGTGAACAACAGCGATGCTATGCTCACTAAAATAACCCAAATTGCCAATAATCCACTCCTATCGTCTGCAGTAGGTATAAACGTAAATTTATTTTCGAAAGATAGCCATAATCAGAAAGGAAACTAATTTACTTTCACCAAAGTCTAATTTTTCAATTTAATTTGATTGTACAAATTAATTAAGTTTAAATAAATACGTTGCGGTTTATTTCCCCCCATCTTTGGCAATTTAGTTCAGTTTCATTTCCCTATTCCAGCGTGTTTTTTTCTTCTTCTAAATGGAAAATCATTTGATATCAGCCCGTTGCGTAACGCACTGAAATGCACAAGGCCCGAAAACAGAAATTTCTCTTTTTGCAGAGAGATACCCGACTTGGATAGCATTGCAAATGCAGTCTGATTAAAAAGCATCGATTTATGTGGGAAAAAAGCGATTCGAGGAGCGTCGACCGGAACGTGTAACGTTTTTACGTGCGCCTTCGTAATTACGGCTGGCATTCGACGAATTCGAGGGCGCTTCTCTTGTTAGCGCTTCCCTTTCGCTTCGCTTCGCATCGAATCGCATCTTCGTGCACCCTGAGATCGTCTGAAGGCAGCAGTCGGCGTTGCACGTTAATTTATATCGATAGACTATTGAGATATATAATGATCTATGGGCGGCGAAAACGTGGGGAACGTCTGTTAATCGGACGATTAAAGGAAAAAGAACGAAAACGAATTGTCGATCGAATAAAGAACGACTGCGATTACTCTGAATCGCACTACAAGTGGGCTTTAGGCCAATCAACTGAATTCTAAAGTTAACAAATGCCACTAATTATTTTGTTGTTGTTTATATTTCGACTGGAATGTTCAGAATTCAGAAGAAAATATGTCACAAACAATAATCGAAGAATACGATTAAATGCAGAATAAGTGAATATTTAAGACAATGCAGTCTCCCCAAAGAAGAAGTTAATCGAAGCGTAATTGAACCGAATGGAAAAATTGGAAAATTGCATTGCGACACGGAGCGTAAACCGATAAGAGTTAATAAACTCTGAAGTCAATTTATAAAATTGTATTGCCGGGCAAAAGTTTGTTGTCTAAGTGGATTATTACTGAATGCGAATTCAGTTTGGTTACTAACTCATTTATTCACTTAAATTCCATCCGGTATTTCGCTCTCACTCTTTTCAGAACTTAGAGGTACTTCTTCTTCTTCTTTAAATCCAAACTAGCATTTACTAAGAGAACAACCAAAAATATCAAATCAAAGGATCTTCTAGAAATTCCAATTTAAACTCGGTTGAAGCAAAATTTAGATAGTACAAAGGCTGTAAGGGCAGCAAGAACAGCACATTCAATAATTCGAAATTAATTCCAAGACGGAAACCAACTGATCTTTCGCTCCCAGTGATTGTTTACTGTTTCTTTTGTGCATCTTTTGATGTTCCGTACATTGTGTAAATACACGCAAAGTGTATAGAAGTGCTGGAAGTCAAAGTTGATGCTAAAGTTAAGTGGGTGAGATCTACGTAGAGCGCAAGGGAGAGTGAAAAGTTACTCGTCGCGTATTATTTATCCGCACAATAATATACAAAAGGGGTCGGCAATTAATGCAATAAATATTAACTGGAAAGCATAAATTCCAACGAGGACGCGAAAAGGAGCTCGCAGGCACCGCGAGCACTTTAATGCTGTGCCGCTTCATGCCCCAACGCTTTTCGCTTTCATTTTCAGCAATGCCGAAGTTATAAGCTCCATTTCAATAGACGCAGACGTGCGATACACCACACGCATTTTCATTATTACTTTAAAATCCTGTGAAGTTGAGTTTGTTTGCAAATAAGACCGGACGTGTATATCTTCTTCTTATGCAATTTTATGTATCACTTCTCACGAATGGATAAAATGCATCTAGTTACTGCATTCAAAATTTTATTTGGTAGTTGCACTACTTTCAAAAATTACCTATTGAATGTATTTAAATAGCAAATTGAAATTATATTGTTTTATGTTTCAGTGGAAACAACGTTGGGGAGTGATCACAAAATTATCGCCAGCAGCAGGTGAGTTCATAATGCAATTCTTCCTAAATATCGGTAACATCAGTAATATCCCCAACGGCATTATTGACTAGTCGTTACATCATTGCGAATGTATTTGCACAATGTACATCGTTACCCTCCTAGTATAGAGATCGACGGAGGTCTGTCATTTGTTCAGGGCTAAGCACTAGCAGCCGTACTTCATTGCATTAGCTTTAGCGAAGTTCCAATCGCTTCGGATGCAAATGTCCAACAAACGCACTGCATGCAAGCATATAGTCGTGTTGCATAAATGTCAATTAGCCGGATACAATAATAGCTAGCGCAGGCAAATTGTTCGGTTAATTGATGGATGATTATTACGCTGCTAGATGCCACAATTTTATTTATGTATTGCGAGCTCAGAAAACAGTCAACAACAATGTGCTTCCGGATAATGAAATTCTTTTATTCGCTAATTACTTTTTAACTATAGTGATATGAGGACTAACATATGTTTTTGCTCAATACGTAAACATGCATATGCTGATAATTATATTTACCTTATCTGAAATAATTCACATAATATTTTTATTAACGGTTAGGAAGATTATCCTGGAGGTTAATTTATAGAGAATTTAATTTGATTAGCTTATTAAACAATATACATTGCATTCCAGTAGAACTATTAGTAATTTAAATTTATAAAGTACACTAAATTTTGCAAACAATTCATTTTGTCGGCATATTTATGTCATTTTATGTGAGTTAGGAGACTAAAACTAGAAGCTATCTTATAGAGAATATAATGGGCTGTACAATATTACTTTTAAAGTTATTATGATTGTTAATTTTAACTTTTAAAGGTTTAGGAAAGAAGGATGATTTACTGTATTTATCTCATTTTATCAAGAAGAGGTCAAAAATACATCATTTTTCTTTCAGAATCAACTAGAACTCATATTCAAGAGTAATATACAGAAAAATTACATTTTTAATATAAAATCATAATTTTAACTTTGGGTTTATATTGTTAATAACATTTTTTGAGATAATTAGTTGTTATTCAACTAAAAAAATTACCAGAGTTAAGACTTTTTCTCCAATTATGTCACTTATACCTCAAATCCAATCAGTTTTTCGTTTTTTTTTTCTCATAACTTATTCATTATTTTAAAAATCAAAGGAACCTACAGAAAGCATTTAAATCGGAGAATGTGAGCTCTGTTTTGGCAAAATGTTGGTTGATTTGAGGTGGAATAACGTTTCGGAAAAGTGAAGTGAAATTCAGATATCGCTCAAGAATAATAAACATTTCCAAATCGTATCCATGCTTTTACATATGGTGTATTTTTTCAAAATATGTAAATTTAGTGATTTTTGCGGTTTTGATTGATTATATTTTTAATTGATAATTAGCATTTAAAACATTTTACCCAATCGATTTTCCTTAGAAATACAAAGTCGAAATTGAACAATTGAAAGCAGCACTAGAACAAAATCTAATCATTCGCTCTGTGCATATTCCAAATTTTGTAACTAAACCGGTAAATCTAGTGTGGTCATGCACGTTTCGTGCTCGTCCATGATTTTGTGTTTTTGCAGAAATTTCGTACTAGCATACTCGATAAAATGTAATATATACGAGTGTATGCTGCGCTAGGAAAACGATATGAAATACGAAATTCGATTTCGTCACGAACGTCAATTTAATTGTAAAAGATGTGTGTGCCGATCAGACCGCATTCCATATTTACAAATTTTCACTACTTTCCTAAAAACCTCAACGATTTTTGTACCCGTCGTATAAATCACGTCCACCCACCGATTTTTCCTTTTTGTTGAGGCGCTAACGATCTTTGCGCCGCGTCCGAGAAGCTTTACGCGTACACGCCTCCGTCCGTGCTTAATTAATCGCTCCCCACCCGAGAAGTTTCTAATTGCGTCGGCTCAGTGTCACTTAAATGCGAAGCGTAAAAAATTGCATTTCCGTGTTGATCACTCGCATCGGCAGTCATGAAATCACCACTGACGCGTCACTTTACTTTAATTAAATAATCCCCTTCTTTTAAAACCACTCTCTTGAGATACTTAACTGCATACTGTACTAAATATTTCATTTCTTTTATACCCTACATTAAGTTTAAATCCGTCGGTATCAGCACGTAGATGCTTATCCCGAAATTCATTGTACTGTCATCTAAAAGAGCAAATAAAAAATGTAAAACCAGTTTGGGGCAATAAATAGAAAATAAGGTTATAAATAACGTGTACAAGTAAATTTGAACGTGTCCAAGATTTCTCGCGTCGACGTGAAATTTTTATGGCTATCAAGCACGGGAATGGTTTTCGCGGCGCGTTTGAAAAGGACAAAGAAGACAACTAGGATGGCATGCTTCTAGAGCAAGGAGCAGAAGATGCTGACCATTATCCTTATAGGATCATAAGTCTCGAAGGCACGTTTATATATTTTAAAGGATAATGGCGTGCGTCCTGATCGTTTTATAGTTTGCCGCGCTCATGCCCAGCATCTTGTTGGAGCCGCGTCCTATGGTTCCACTTCTCTCGCTATTTATTTCATGTTTTATGCTCGTGGGTAGGGATGTACGATGGAGTTTAGTTTTAGGGTTCTGTTGTAGAATGTTTAAGGATTTTATTCCTTTGGGTTATGAGACAGAGAGCTTTAAAACCTCGTGTTGGTTGGTATCAAGATGCGACCGCATGCTGAAAATCTATAGTTCAAGGAAAAAGTGGAATGATGTGGAACTGGTGATAAAAGTGTTAGTCGATCGTAATAGATTCTGGATAAAATATGAACCTCATTTGTAATGTACTTTGCCTACGCATCAACCGATTGATGAAAGCCTTCATATGTTTACCACCCCATGCAATCTGTCAGCCACAATAGCAGCCAAATGGATTTTTATATATTTTGTGGAAAACCAATAGGAGCTCAGCAATCGTCTAAAATTTTCTTCCACCAGCAGATGATTGTTGACCGGAAGCGGAAATATTGCAATCGCCGAATGATTGTAGAAAGTGGCAAAGAACTTGCGACTCGCTACACAAAACGACGATTTGTCGATTCATAAACTCTCAATGAGGCCGCCCTGCTTGAGCGAGTGACCGAAGGTGAAGTGAAAAATAGCAAGAAGAAAAAATCCGTAAGGAATCGTCTGAATTTGTCGAAATTGTGTTCGCGCTTGTTGAGACGAACCAGGGCGATACTAGTGTGCCGCTGCCGCTGCTACGCCGCTACTTTCGCGGTTGACGCTGCCGCCGCCGTCGAGCGCGCCAAGCACGCTGAGATTAATGCGAATCCATTCATTTTCAGCGCACGGACTCCATCGGTACCCAAGGGAGTCGTGCACGTGCACGCATACAAACTCAACGCCGCCGCCGCGCACGATTTAAGTTAGTGTGCGTGCGTGCGACGGACAGAGACAAACCGGACGCGCCACCGCCCGCTCACGGACGGGATGGGATAAATCGCGTTCGCTGCCAGCCGCCAGCGCACAACTACAACATCAATAATGTGCATGTGCAAAGGCTTGAACCACAGCTCAAAGAGGTAACAGATACCGGCGCACCTCGGGGCCGCCTCCGCCTCTGCTGCGCTGGCAGAGAAATGAAATCTGTATATCTCGAAAGAGAGCCACCGCCGCCGCCAATACAGAACCATAAAACTCGACTTTACGATCTCTGATCTCCGATGGTATTGTATAAATTCATCAGGCCGCAGTTGGGCGAAGGTGGAGGCGGCATTAGAAAACCGGATAGAGACGCCGAAAAGCGAAACTTCGCTTTTCGATCGCTTCGGTGCGCGGACGAGCGCTACCGATTAAAGTGGTTTTCAACGAATTCATCTCAACCCTTCGCATATCAGGAATTTCATCGATAAATTCGATTTTATTACTGCCGGTTGCGTGCAATTTGCAAATAGTTGTAACAATCTAACTTCCAGTACAGATGACGTTCTTAAGCCAGTGCGTAGGTAGCTAAGTCGCTATTAACGTATTATTTGCTCTTTGCAAACAGATTAAGCTGATTGACGGAAAGAAATTCAAGCACATACTTAAATCGAATGAATTCAAGGACTAAGCGTTTGCTCTTTTCTTTTCCCACTCGCTTTCTCTCTCTTAAATTCACTCCTTTCATATCACGAGTTCTGAGTTGATATTGCTTCTTCGATCGGAATCGAAAAGTAATTTGGCGAGCGGTGGCAAACATGCGGCGGCGCCAAAGGGCCGACAAAAAAGCGCAAAATTGTCACGTAAGTAAGACGACGGACTGGCACGTGTGTATAAAGCTCTATCTTCGGCCGTGCCGCGGTGGCGGCAGAATTGAAAACGAAACAAAACCGAGGCGAGCAAAACGAGTGGACTGAGCACATCGGAAGTGAACTCGGAAAGACGTCGAGTTTGTAAAGTCGGGTTGAGTGGCGGTCGTACGTGGACAAACAGTCGAATGCTGTGTTTGTATCGCCTCGATGTATATATCGATACCTTTTGCTGGACGTTTGGGCAAATAGCAAAAATCTAGCGGAAAACGACGCTTTTCTTTTCGTGCCTTTGTTACTCTGACTCGTGCTCGTCGTGCTTGTTTGCTGCTCACGCCGATGGGCAAACACGTCTGCTCGAATTGTCAGAATTAAAGAATTTACAAGTGCTGCCACGGATGGATAAATTTCGATAACAAAGAAACAATTATATATATACCAATAACTATATCAAATGATTTTTTCCGCTACTTCGGCAAGTTACAATTAACTCTAATGCCAGCAATTGCAAAGCCAGCGCTCGATCCGCAAATTGCATTGAAACAATATTTATCTAATTATTTACACAAATACAAAAATGTAACAGCATAACGAGCCGATAAACAACGAACGCATCTAAAACAAGCAACAAACGTTCGCCGTTAAATAATTATCCTGTTTATATTCACATTTATCGATGCGCATCGATGATCGGCTTTTAAATTAATTTTTCAGCGCGGCCCACCCAAAATAAACACGAATTTAATTAACAAACAAACACGATTAGCGAGAGCATAATGCGCACGAGAAGCATAAGCGGCTTCCGCAATGTGTATATAATGCGTTAAATAATGCACGCACGTCGGCGCCGCTGCTACCGCCGCCAAAGCCTACAGCCGCCGGAGTGCGCCACGCAAAAGTGGATAACTCAATCAGCGTTATTGCATTACGTAATTCATACGGCCGCGCGCGTGGCGGTAAACGGTAGCGACGGCGGCCCATGCTCAGGTGGGGCAGTGCCACTGCAGCTACATTGGGGTGGCAATGCCTTTGGGGCAATTAATTTTTGAACTTGGCTCGCAGGTCGCACCAACGCTTATGCTTACAAAGCTGTAACTGATATCTACCCATTTGGCAAAATGTTTAGAAATTTGTATCACTTTAATGTTTGCGTTACCAATGTATCTGTCATGCTCCCAACCAGGGAGTTCATAAATTCTTCGAAACCAATTTTTTAGGGTCAACGAAACCAGGAAATTGGAGAATTAATTTGTGAGGATTGGTCGTGAAAGTTGTGCGTCAGTTTGTAAACAGGTCAGAGCAACAACAAAGCGTACCGCCGACCATTGTGCGTCGCATGTCGAGATCCCCGGACGTTAAATTACGAAGAGCGGCAGCGGCGGCAGCAAAGTCACACTGAAATAAATTTAATTCAACGCGACGCGCAACGGACATACGCTAAACGCCGTACGCACAGCGGCGTCCCGACGTTCCACGGTAATGTGTAATGCGCGTTCGAAACAAGCGTCGGAATGCGCGCTTACGTCCTGGGACGTGTTAGCCACCCGGCTCGCACATTACAACCCGTTTGCTGGCCGCTCCCTCTCCTGCTAGGTACACACATGCAGGAGGCGGCATATTCACACGCACTACCCATACTTAAACGGCACATAAAGAGCATAAGCATTTGTAGGAGTGAAATGGTGAAATGAAACTTCATGGAATTGAAGACCTGGCCGCTACGATCAGGTTTGGGCCAGATGTTCTAGTATAACTGTGGTGGATGTTGTCAAAATGAGGACGGCTTTTATTTCCGCAATGGTCCACGTTAGACGCGTGGATTTATCGTCGAAACATGGTGGATGTGCACCTCGGAAGGACGCGGAGCGTGATGGAATGGGACACAAATTCACTTAACGCATGACGTCGCCACGTGTGCATGGAAGGCTACATGATTATTGCCTTGAAATGGGTATAACAATGGAATGTAATTCTAGCAATTTTGGGCAAATTGCGGACTCGCACGGGTGGAGATCCTGTTATTTCACGTCATCATCCTTCTCTTTCTTGTTATCAATTTATACGCAATTTACTATTTATTATATACATAGATATGTTGATTATATAGATTGAACAAGAGTAAGAAATACAATTAT
The DNA here is from genome assembly GCA_030264695.1 of Lissagria laeviuscula. NCBI lineage: Eukaryota > Metazoa > Arthropoda > Insecta > Coleoptera > Staphylinidae > Lissagria > Lissagria laeviuscula. The sequence continues at coordinate 117,600 of JARJDU010017437.1, read as the reverse complement.
GTTCCAGTGTAAAGTTGAGTTCTAGCGTATACTAGAAAATTCAAAGAAACTCAAAGTAGAGCTCGAAAATTTCCAAGTAACCCAAAACAAAACAATCGTACATCATTCATTCCATTTTCTCCTCTCACTTCTGGGTAGACGACGTGCAGATTTCATGCCGGAGATAAATAACCACACCGGGTTATAAATCTCACTTCTACGAGCGAATAGCGACTAAACAAACGCAGACTTTGTGAAAGGCGGCTGTGGGAAAAGAAATGAAAATGCACAATTTGCCACAATGTATGCAAGCGTTTTGAATCTAACGATATTACCAAAAGAGGGTGCATCTACTGTTCTCTCTACCAACTGCCCAACAGTCCTTAAAACATTACCAATGCGGTAATGTCAGCCACTTTCCATAGCCCACGTGCGCTGTTATTAAATGATAAATCATCCGGAGCGTATGATGACATATTTATACAATTGAACGCCCCCCTCGTTGTCGATCCGGCGGCGGTTTTGTTTACTTTTTCCACATCGCTCAAAATTTACGGCTTCCAACACGCGAGAAGGAACCACGAAGGAAATTGAATGCTGCGCCGCCACTTCAGCGAATGCGTAGCCAGGCGTTGAGCCGAAATGAAAATGAAAAAAACATGAAGGTATTTTGTCCTTATTGCAATATTTTCTTTTCTTCTGATCGCTACCGTCCACAACGTATAGCGCAGTACACGATTGATGCGATTGAAAAATTTCAGGAAGGGCGAAAAGCAGTGGAAAAAAAAACGAGTTCCGAAGAGTCCGATCGACGTGTTATATGCAACGTCTGCCCGGATATATTTATAGTGACCGGGGCGCAAATTTAATAGAGTGCCCAGAGGCCATCTGCGGCCGGGCATTTTCTCCTTTTCGAATGCGTATTTCCTCGCTCGCTTTTTTCGCCTCCCTTCTCATATTGAAGCCGACGTTCGGCATCGATGCCAACTCCACCACCCCAATAGACAGCAGCAGCATCTATCTGTTTAAATCGCCTTCTTAAATCTGTGCGTTCGCAGTGAAACAAAAAAAGATCCTGCGCATTATTTACCCATATACTTTAAGGCGCAGAAAAATCGCACGCCGATCAAATGCGAATCGATGCCGACTTTATGGGAGGTTAATGCGCGTCATTTGTCGCACTGGCGCGCTACTCCTGCCACACAATCAAGACACACATGTGACTTGATTGCGAACGCGTAATGCGAAATTAATTGATGCCACGGTCGCTCGCAACGAAATTAATTATCCTCCTAAGTGAAATATTGCGTTTTGCTGGGATATTCGCAAATCCGATGTATGCAAATTCGATTTTGTTAGGTATGTGGGAGGTAGGTATGTATGCATCCTAGTGACGACGATTCCATCTATCGTCCGCGACGCGCCCCTTTACAGAAGGTGATTGATGAATTTTCTTGTGGGCGACAGGCAAGGTCGCAACAACGCGAAAACGTAATTAAGATATCGGCAAATCGGCATGAGGGCGCGTCGGGGGTTTTGTTTTCGGTTGGAAGCATAATGAAACTGTTGACGCTGTTATTATTCCTTCATTTTGTCGAAAAATTTCACGACGCGCTCGATTATTTATGATAATGCGACACTCGATTATATATGCGCGAAAATCCAAATCCAAGAGAGGCGAAGACTAAATGCAAATCCAAAACATACTAATTCAAGTATCGTGCTATGTCCCTCGGGAGTGGAGCGTCGAAAACGTGAAATAGTGCATTATTCGCGCACCTTGCGAGCACAAAGAGCAAAGTAACGAAAACACTGATATTCCATTTTGTCCAATCAGACTTTGCCGCTCGTTGTGGATGCGAATCAAAGCGACGACGTCGTCGTCTTTCTACGCTCGGTGCGCAACGACGGAAAATTTACATAAAACTTTGGTAGGGAAAACACAGCGCCCGTATACGCTTAATTTTGCTTAAGAATTCTTTATAAACGATATCGATTTACTGTTAATTATTCTCGTCATTTGTGCTACTCTCCAACCGCCTTGCTTAATCATTCTTTCAGTTGATAATAAATATGTAAATGCAATTAATATTGGCTAGCGCTTATTCTAGTAAAAAAAATGTGTATATTAAAGGATAATCTTAAGGAAGCATATATTTTACAGGTATATCGATTTCCGCAGACCATGCAGCAGTGATAGAATTCTCGATTCAATTCAATTCTGAGTCGCGCAGTCAGTGTTTTTGTGTTTTTGCGTAAATAGTCCCAAGTTTTCGTAACGTAGTCGGCATTAATGCGGAAAGTTGCATCAAGCATGAGCGTCACGTGCGCTACCCTGTTACCAGTTCGTGCTTGCGCCATTGCACATCCTGCGGCGTCTAAGACGTCCCAAGTTTTTCAATCCTTGCGCCGTCTTGAATCCAGTGAAAAACTTCTATGCTACCGCTGCATATTGTCGAACTGTCCGAAGATCATCGCAACATTTGACATTTCCCCACGTCGCGTGATGGGATATCTTCATCCGCTCGGAATGCAAAGAAACAGAAAATAATATTACACGTCGTGGCCGGCTGGTTCTGCAGATGTCTCAAGCATCTTCCGCTCGCATGCTCCGTTATTCTCACATCTTTCTCAACAACGTCCCTCGTCTAGCATCTTCGAGCAGCTCAGACGCTGCTCATGATATATTCATGTTAAATGTCCTCGCAGGACGCACCCAAGGCGCATAATCGTACATCACTTATATTCATGTCCATCCTGGCGCGTCGTTTGCGTGAAATATGCACACGTATAAATAAACTAGACGCAAATTAAACCGCAAAACGTCAGCCGCACGAAGAGCGAAGCGCGGGTGGAAGCTAGAAACCGCCGCCCGCGTAATTACCCACATGGATCGAGAGAGGTTTGGGAGTGGAGTCGAGTGGTATTGCGGCGTGGTGCGGCATGGCAGGGAATGGTACGAGTGGGAACAAAAGGTCCGAAAAAGGTTAATGCGTGACGTCGCTGGGCATACGCATTAAAATCCAGTTGCATCCAGTTAAAACTTTCGCAATGTGCATTTGCTTTCTCCGTTCTATGGTAGCTCCAAAATGTGGATTGCGTTCAAAACGGGCGTGTGATCTTAAAAACCCTTGAGAATAAGTGGCGCACGTAGAGGCTAGCAGGACCGCAACAGGAATAAATACAACAAACGCTTGCGTTTGAATACAAACGGCCTGATTTCAACCACCGAAATTAGACCGAAATGCGACTGGGACGACCGAAAACGACCGCAACTTAATTACACATATATTCCAGTTATACAGCAAGGAGGGCGTGCATACATACGATAAAAACTTGCACAATACCCCTGCCAAGAATGAATACTGGCCTAGTGTCGCGTCACTTATCTCATGCCCCAAAAATAATTACTTTCCGCTTTGATTAGAGATTTTTTATGTTTTTAATAGTTTAGACTCGACCATCAAGGGTTTTTAAAATGCTTTTGTATGCGATGGATTTTTTTACACTTAATTAGCTATGTGTTAGATGGCTGGCTAATTAAAGTAACAAAGCCAAAAGTTCGGAAACAACACTCAAACTTTTAAGAAGAATAAAGTTGGAGAAAGCAAAAGAAATTGTATACTAGCTAGGAATAAAGTAAAATCGATGTTTGTAGTTGCTTCCATTCCACATTCGTTCTTCTTTTTCGGCAAGATTCGCGCGTTGTTAGTACGTTTCCGGTCGAACGGCTTCCCATATTCGGCGCGTTCGCGTGCGCCGCCTCCCGAAAGTCTTTTATCAACGTCCCCTACGATGCAAGTCAGCTATACCACAAAAAAACGTCCGCGCACGCCGCGCCGTAAACATTAAAGACGCCTCGTTTGCGTATCGGATATAGAGATTTGCATGCTTGACGCTCAGCGACATTTCTTCTTCTTTTTCTTCTTTTGATAGCAGTTGCATTTGTAACTGTTGTGTTTTCAATATATTCCCTTTAAATTTCATACTGGCTGCAGGCTTGGGTATTAAATAGCGCTTAGTACTTGTCGCTTCATTTAACAAATAGGAAAGCGATTTCGCAAAAGATTTTACGTTTGCAGGCGGCAGAAACGATATTTCTAACTTACATGGGAAGTAATGACTTTATTGCAAGATGCGTGAGAAGGCTGAGGAGCGACATGTGATGTGGATATAAACGGGTGGCATAGCAGGAGGTGGCAAGGACCTTCCCACACACTTCACGTCGACTAGTGCTGAAGTGCGTCAGGGGCTTTTTATCTCTCCAGCACATTTCATAGACATCTCTTCTCTTCGAATAGCGTCTCCTGCGTTTCTCTTCTGTTCGACCGAGGAGAGTGCCATGAGTGGTGCACGGGACGACACCCAGCTCGTCAAAAACCCTCTTTTCTGACCCTCATTATGTTGGCGGGCGCAAAGTCGACGGTTTTATGCGAATGCAAGAAAACGTGAAGGCGCAGATGCTGAAGGTGCGGAGTTTGACTGCTGATGTTTGTCAGGCTCTTCGTTTATAACAAGCGCAAATAAGTGTTCTTATATAGCTTAGGTTAGCTTAGAAAAAAATGAATCAGCATATATGTTATTGATAGTAAACGAATAGATAAGAATCTAGCAAAACAAAGACGAGCACTGACCCAATTAATAGCAAACGCAAAAAGTGAATTTACCGCTTCCGCAACGGCGCAGCAAAACCCTGAAGGCGAGCTAACTTCACAACAATCCGCAGTAACGAATGTGCAAGAACGCAGAACAAAACAAACCGATTGGGCCAGATTAAAAGATGTGTTAGTTTGATATACAAATGAGCCAATTACACAGGTAAATTGTGTCTGTATGTCGTGGGGTGCGATTCCACACCCGCAACTCAGGAGCCCTTCTTGCGTCCTGCACCGCCACCCTGCACACGCACGCTGCATGCGTTCCGCTTCGCTTTATCTTTATTTACGGCGCGCGGTTTATCAAAAACTAGAAGCGCAGGGGGGCTGCATCCGCAATACACGTGTTCACGTGCGACGGCTATAAATACGTTCAGGCGTGCGCGCCGCCGACAGAAAACACAGGCCGTTAAGTAATCCGTAACAGGCTATTAAGCACACGACGAAAAACACGCGAGATTAAGCGCGGCCCGTCCACATCGCGCTAGTAATTACGCCGCTGTTGGTTCTGCAAGAACAACAGGAACAACAGAGTAGAATGATACCGAGCTAGCTGTACGAGCGGCAGTGTTAAATGTCTTGTGGGAAAATAAAATCTATTTGCCGCACTTGCGGGCCGAGTATCATAATGTGAGATGGCTGAGCGCTCACGAGAAGAACGAGCGACGTGCTACTGGCGGTCGAAACAGTTAATAAACACTGGCTGTGGATTATCGCTACAAGACGGTGGCGGCAGCGGTGCCGGTAAAAATGGTATTTACTTTTTTATTTATTTGAAGTACTAGCGATAATTTACTCCTTATCCAGTGAAACGTGCGCGGCCGGCTGGTTGATTAGGAGATGATGAAGTTATTAAGAGGAGGCGAATTCGCGAGATGGGCGCTGGTACCGGATGCGTCTGAGTTTCGGGAGGCGGTAACAGGAGTTGTTGTTCTATAAGCCGTTCGTGAAAACTTGGCTTGCCGAATGAAAAAACGATGTAGGAAGAGCGCGCTGCTCTGCTCTGGGGAAATTTCCCTCGAGGTTCTCGCAGTTCTCTCTTGGCGAGCTGTCTGGCTTGCCTTCGCTGACTGACTCTTCTAGGACTTGTTGTGCACTGTGCACATTTGGTGCATCTACTTTTTCAGTGTTGTCTTACATGTTATATTTTACTTTAAAATAAGAATTGAGTCATATGCTGTGCCAGAAATTAGCTGTAAATTGCTGTAAAACTGTGTGAAGTTTTTAATTTGGGAAATTCTGTTTCGTGTAACTGATACCTCCCTGTTCTCTAGAATTGAAACAAAACTGTGGATAAAAACAAAGTGTACAACAGAAGCGCAAACAACGAAGAAGAGAATCAACCTTACGAAACCCCGATCGATGCGTAGACTTTACTCCGAAGGACGATGTTATTGTTTGTTGTTTTTCGTGTTCTGCTTTCGGTTTTTCATTTTCTGTATAATTCTCTTCATTTTTGATTTTCTCTCTTGTCGCTGCTACCAAAGAAGAAGACTTCTCCTACATGATTTTATTGGGACTTGTTTACGCACAAAGCGTGCAAATGGCAGACACGCAGCTTCTTCTTGCAGAGCAAACCATTTAATGGTAAACGTCCTGCGGCTATAGCCACAAGCAGACGCATTGTTGTTCGTTATTGCGCAACGTTATTGCCAGTTTTATGCACTCGAAAATGCATTTTTACTGACGCGACAAACACGCGCCCGTATGAATACCTAAGATTTCTGCAATGAGTTTTATGCGCCTTTTTACGACTTGCTTTATCGTTTATTGTTTCATGCGCGATGCATTCGCGTTTGGTCCGAAATGCGAAAACCAGATCTCGAACCAGATGGTAATAAATGGAATTGACCCGTCCGCCATCTCGCCAAACGAATCTATTTAGCCAAGAGATATTTATGTTTATCGCAGGGATTAGGCTCATTGCACCATTCGAAATGGTTTTCCAGAATATGTGCAGTCTCCTCGCACTAACACCAAATTCTTTGCCACAAAATAAACATAGAAACTAATGCGATTGGATTTTTTAGTTTAATTTCGAGAATACCCTTTGGCTCAGGTGCGCTGCTCGCTTGGCCAATATGCCATCCGCTCATTTCCGTTCCAATGCTCGCAGAAAAATACATTTTTAAAGCCATACCAGATGCCCACTGTTTTTATCCATATTACTTCAATTGTAATGAATAACCTTAATAGCTCATGGATATTAGGTGTAAAGCAAAAGAACTGCGGAACAAGACAGAGCGCGATTATTCACGACATGATTATTCAGGGATATGCAATCAAGTGCGGCTTGTGGTGACGGCGCCGTGCATGTCACGCCATGACGCATATTGATTGACTTTTGGATGTGCGATATTGAAGCGTACGCGATTTTTCGCGACTCCCCCGCAGCCTGCTGGTACAAACCGCATCGAATATGTTTCAATCGAGCGTCGCGAGAGCGTTACAAGTTGGTGCGGGAAGTTTTGCGATAAGCGCTGCGCGGCGCCCCACGGGCGCACAACCCCCGCGAACCTACATCCGCCATCCTCCATACAATTTCTGAAGTGCTATTCATGACGCATACAGTATGTTAGCAACTAGACTAAATCAACTAAGCAAACAAAGTCCACTTTGTTGCGGCTATGATTCTACAACCCTTTAAGGGTTTATTTGCACTTTTTCTATTCACTCTTGAATTGGTGTAATATTAATGAACAGAGTGAATGAAACGAATGATGTTGTGAATGATATGAATGCCGTGTAGTTTGCGAGGGTGCAGTGTGTGGTTCACATTGATACGTAGGAGCCGCTTGTATGACGTGAGCCGATGTTGTCGACATTGTTAGGTATTATGCTCCTGTCAGGTTGCATTAAATATTGTTTGAGACAGCAGACGGTCCCTGTGCGAGCCCCGTAGCAGAAACGGGTCGACAATGACTGAGATACAGGCCTAAGTGAGGAGATAAGCAAACGAAGTTCGCCTCGAATGCAGGATACGTAGCCGACGTTTCAATTTTGGTCAGTTTTGACACTTCCACTTTAGGTACAAACTTTAGGTATCCGTAGTCAAGGAATTTTAAACAAGTTATCTGAGTACCAAAAATAAATTATCTAATTAATTTAAGAATTATTAAATTATATCTGATTTACTTTAAATGAACTTAATTATTATCGAATTTTCTTGGCATATCAAAAGTAAACCCATCAAATTTGCTCCAATCTTCAAAAATATGTTCCCTAACAAAGAAAGTCCGCTTTTCTTGGTTTTCGTTATTATCTTATAAACGAGTTCCGGGCCTGAATAATAAATAGACGACATGCTAAGACTGGCACAAAAAAAGGTGTTCGCGATGTGAATTAGATTCTCATTTTCTCCATCTCCACTTTGATTCATGGCATAAAAAAAGACGCCTTAAACCAGCCAGCGGAGACAGCGGTGAAATAAAAACGAGAATGAAAAGTAGTCGACATAAGGTTACAGCCTAAAAATCTCGAATTGTGTGACCCATTAACGCGCTCCTTGTCCTCTGCCGCGCGTTTTTTCTTCATTTTTCCATTTTCCTAGCACGTTTCTCAGCGATTCGCAGTAATTCGTTGTAATGCAAGCGCAGGGTTTCGGCACCCGCAGAACGGACCAGCGAAATCAGAAGATGGAAAAAATACATAGAGAAAACTCTTACATTAAAGAGGAACAGACGGAAATGAGTTGGGAATTATGATTTTTTGGTGAACGCACATCGAGCCTATGATGTGTAGTGTGACATACATACAAGGCAAGGGAACGTTTAAAAGGACGAAATGCAAATGCTAGCCGCAATGTAGATGTGAGCGTGAGAGCGTCTTTAAGCTTTTTAATTAAAATCATTACCGGAGCAAGGGAGGCAAGGGCTGAGCGCAGCGTGCACAGCTCGGGTGCAAAAAAGCACGTCCTTGCCCGAAAGCCCTGCTTAACCTTCTCCTAAGATTTATTGGTCGGAATATTTTTGGTCGAGAATTACAATCGTTGTAAATTCATCGCGCATTCATGGCTATGGTCTGTAGGCAAACGGGCAGGAATCTTGACTTTCCATTAACGATTTTTCATTATCAAACGTATCTCTCGCGTCAAGAAACAGGGGAGAGAAGATGTTTGGGATTAATAATGCATGTCGGCTTTTGTTTTGATAATTATCTTGCCATTTTCTTATGGTATTCTTGTTTTGACGGTGGAAATATGGAATTTCGAAATTAAAACTACAAATTGAGCGGCGCATTTCGTTTCGTTTCGATAATTGCATATTCAGCATGCACATTACACAAATATGCGAAAAGTTGGTATTCCCGTTGGTTGCTGTGTTTCTGAAACGGGAAGCAAAGAAGGAAGTTCGAGAATTCTCAAGCGAGAATGTCGAAACGAATGCGCCGCCCGCGCCTCTTGAAACTTTGCGCGACCATCTGCCGGCGAAATTGAAACTTTCATATAAGAGCAACTTATATTCGAACTTCGGCAAACAATATCGCAGCGAAACACTAACGAACCGACCGTCATTGCGTCGGCGTGTGCTATCTCTAGGACGCTGCATCATCATCGCAACAATACGTTTTTTTCTCGCTGAAAGTGCACCACGCGTCGAAACAAAACTGCTATGCTGCTATTTACCGAAGCTCCCGAAAAGGCAAAACGTTATAAATCTTCATCACTCCGTAACGTAGCTACCGGTCGTTCGGTTTTCCATATTTCCCGCATTTCTAAATTCGCGCACATCCGTAAAACGCTTGAATGGATATCACAATATAAATCATTTTAATTAATTCACGCACGCAATTTTCGCGTCGTGTACATAACTCCCCATATAGTCGCCTATATCCGCGGGGGCGACTCCGGCTGAATAGCTGGATAGCTGGATAACCTCCACGAAGTCCGAAAATCAAATATTTACACGTTGCTAGCTGCTCGCTGGGGGGTTCGCTTTGCGAAAATGCGAAAAATTCGCGCATCGCTCATATAGATTATGGTAGATATTTGTTTATTGTTTATGGGGTCGCATTATTGTCGGCGGATATTTGATCCCCCGTTTGCAGCCGATAACCTTCGATGTTTCATGTTCGAACTGTTATCATTTTTTTTTGTTTTATTGCTTTCTCTTGCTTCTATTTTGCCGAACTGCGTGTGTATATGTGGAAATCCATTTAACTAACCTAAATATACTCAGGGAAATCCACAATATTGGACTTTGAAACATCCAGCGTCGTAAAGTAAGTGACAAAAAGCACGAGCTTTATGCTGGGCTGAATTCCCATGCACCGAGTGGAAATATAACATTACATGAGCATACATATACCCCAAGCGTCCGAGAGTAGCAACGACGAATGGGAACGTAAAGAGCGGTAATGCATGTGCGACGTCCGCTGCCGCCCGTTCGAATTTATAACGCTCGCAAGTTCGGAGACGGCAATGGCGACGCCGCCACGCCATCGCTCGAGTAATGCCTCATCTCGGGGGCGAAATCTTGTTGTTTCGTAATATACGGCCCGCGCGGCTCGGTGATCTACGCGCGTCGCTTAAACGCGTCCCCGGAAACTTTGCGCGAGTTCACTGTGTTCGGCGGCGCGCTCCAGTCAATTTGCAGCCGCCTCCGTGTAATAACAGAGTCGGCGGCCTTTTGTCATGCTAACGAAACAGTTGCTCTTGGGAAGCGATCTATACCGAAAAGGATAAATACGACTTGGGTTGGAATTATTTGAATTGCTTGCCATCGCAATTTACGCCGAGTTTTACAGCAAAAAAAAACTCTTTTAGACGAATAAAGTGGGTCCCTGATGGTATCTGATTTAATTATGTCACCAGGGTTCGACGCATGATGTTGCTTTTCACAAAAAAATACGCATTTTCTTCGGTTTGGGAATAAACCAAGCGACTAGGGAAAATTAGCTGTAGTCTTATTTTACCTGCAACGTATGCTGCTATGCTATTTACCTCTCTTGAAAAAAAAAACGCGGAACAAAGATAAAACCGCGTGCGCATTTACATAAGTGCCTGGTAATTTGTCAGCGTTTCACCTCAGCGTTTCCCTCGTTGCCGTCCTGTGTTTTTTTCAAAGCCCACTCGTGTACAAACGCAGAAATTACGATATCCGTTGCACGTTCCCTTCCGTTTCGTTGTCGCTTCTGCCGTCTTAAGTTACGACTGGGCTCTTCTACCTCGAACTGGGAAATATAAAAATTGGATAATTAGGCGCTCTGTCTCACTCCAGCTCTTGTTTCTTGTTTCTCAACGATTCCAGAATAAAAGAAACGCGCATCTCGAGCAGAGAACATAATTCCAACGTCATCCCCTTGTTATACTTTTGCATTTGTCGTGTTTGCACATCTTGTCTTTGCGACTCTATCTACTTTTGTTCTGTTCGTGGAGCGTGCGACATAGAAATAGAAAAATATTGTGTGAAAAAATGAGAGGGCGGCAACGTTTCTCGCTTTTGTTGCATTCGCGCCCGTTTCGCTCGTCTTCGTTCATCGCGTGCGTTCCCTGCTCTCCGGGAAATAATGCACCCTTTGTTTTTCTTTCGACACTAGCGGCAGTCCATTCCGCGTTTTCTCGCATTGTACGTATTAGGCGAGACCAATCTCGCGGAAACGGAAAAATAATTGGGTTTTTCGCTCGCAGCCGTTTTAATTCGTGCAAGTGGTGACGGCGCTAGCGTTGAGTGTAACTGCGAAGGAGTGTGGAAAAAAACTATCCAAACATACTTATCCGAGTGCAAAAACAGGGTAGCTAGCTTGCTCGGGAGTGAAGGAGCAAGCAAGTGCGAAACGTATGGTTGGAGGAGGGTTCATAAATATTTACTGCTTTGGAATTACACGCGTCGACATATTCATCACTGTTCCTCACAACTGTGTTTACACTTCTTTTTTTTTTTGATATAGCGAAATAGCATATTTATGTAATATTTCAGTATTTCTTAAGCAAACTGCATATTTAGCTAACTACCTGTTTGTTATAATTCTCTACTAAATTCCCAAACATACTTTCGTCCTTTGTGTCAACAGAGAAACATGGCAGCCACCTTGTCATCATATGACATGAATTTTCATTATGAAATTCCAGTATCACTCATAAATACACATGTATACCAATATGGCGCATACAATAGCATCCCCATCGCAGCCATCTCCACCCTGTCCTATATATATTTTTTTTTTCATGCAACGCAGTTTCGTGCAACCGAAACGCGTAACGATAATTGCTTTATAACTACACGAACCACAAACCGACAAGCCTACCGATAAAAACGTTTGTTTAATTATCCACTGCATTTCGCATCCCGAATCAAAAACCGCCACACACCGTGCAATCTGCACCATAAACAATGGACAACAAAAACGCAATTGTACCGCAGAATTTTTTTTTATCCACCCAGCCGGCAACCGCCAACAGACGTAATTATTACGCCGCGAATGAATGAACCAATTGCGACACGAGATAAGCTTGCTCCACAGCCGTGTTAGTGCTCCTGACAGGATCACAAAGCCGTCTCCGTATAAGTATCGCGAGCGTCGCGAGAAGAAAGCACACGCCGTACCAGCCAAGCCGGAGCCGACAAGAACACCACTGTAACTAATCAACGACTGCACGGGGGCGGCAAACAGTAAAATAATAATATATTTGCGCGACGAAACGAACCAGACACGCAATTTGTACTTACTTACTAGAAAAGTCTCACATACATACAACTACATTGGAGTGGATACACCCGCAGGGAATTTTCCCGCATTTCTTCACGAGCACTTGCTTCGAACTCCCCCTCGTCCTAACAAATGTTAGAGTATAGTTTACTTCATGGCATCGTCGCCACATCCCACATCATCTTCACATCTAACAGTTCATGTGCAGTTATTCTTCACGTTTCCCTCATCCGCATGTTGCTCTTTGGTAGTGGCGGCAACGGCGGCAGCACTGCGTTAATCACTTCCTGCGTCGGCTGCAGGTGCTCGTCGTATATAACGTCTGTCTTGTCCAACTAGTGACTACATTCCGCAACGGCCCCCGCACATCCATTTAGATATGAATATGCTATGAGAGCGTTCTGCCACCGCCAATGCCGTTGCTACTACTGGAGTAGCAGTAGCAATAGTCGCGTCTTGTAACCCGTGGGCCTTGCTTGATTAGCGCACTTGCCACCATCGAGCGTAGCACGTGCGCGTCCAATTAGGTACAAACGGTCCATGTGTCTCTCAATAACGGCCAGCCGAAATGACCATTTGCATTATATCTGCGAGTCGCCACTGTCCGCAAAGCCCCATCATTTCAATAACCATTAGCCGGCAGTTTTGGTAATTAAAGGGTCACAGCCCGACGCCGATGTGCTTCTAGGGGATGCTAATGAAATTCTTGCTGATCTTGAAGACAAACGATGACGAATGGTTAGCCTAGGGTTGAGACTAGTAATCTCAGAGGACGTACCTCAGTATTGGTTGTTCTGGAAAATATTCGAATTTTTTAATTGAATTTTGTAGGGAAAGCTGTAATAAAAAGAATCAAATTTAGGCAATGCAGATAGCGCTTTGCGTTTCTAATGACAATTAATCTGTGCGTAATTAACCATCTGGATGCGTCGACTTTCGATGGTGGGTGAGTTCCCAGTGTTGGGGCTAACGCACGTTTGGGATTTTTAGTGATGTTTGTATCGCGTGCTTGTAGGAAATTAACAGCTCCTTCTAACTCGCCTATTGTTCGGCACTTAGGGTTATTAGCTTGGTCCTACCACAGAAGATGTGCAATTGCAAGCACGCACCGACTACTATACTATGTCTAAATACTAACGGCTAAAACAAAAGTGAATTTTACAGAAGGCAGATTTAGAATTGAATTGACCACTAGTGAATAACGCAGCTCATCAAAAAGTAAGTTTCTTTAGAGGCTGATGTAAATGATGTAATGAAACAACATTAAAACTCCCGTTTGCACTCTAACCTCAGAACGTTAAATGAAGGATAGCTTTTGGAAGTTGCGAGACGCCTGTCGGATGCTAGTGTTGGCGGCGGCGTCGCTTAATGCTCCCGGCGGGTGCATTCTCGGCCCATCATCCAATCTCTCGGACGCGTTCACATTAGCGTGTTAACGAAGGCCCATGAGCTGCCATGAGCTATGAGCATCATCAGCCAATTGCGCACTTTTCTTGTGATGGCATAGTGGAATTATGCGCGCGCCGACGGCGCTGGAAGTAGTAAAACTGCAATAAAGCGACGCCGCGACGATAAATCAAAGACATTATCTATTACAGGAGCGAACACCACACATGCGCTCGTTTTGCGAGTGTAGAAGATATGCGTTCGTTCAGGGCGGGTTGGCTATCGCTTTTGCGTTGTTTAATAACCTGCTGCCGCCGTTGCCGCCGTTGCCATCCCCGTCGTCGGTGCTGATACTGATATACGCCCGCGTGTGTCGCTTCTGTATGGGCGCGAATGGAGATTTATGAACTTTTGGAAAACTGGCTGACTACTGCTCGTATTCTTATAATTAACAGCATACGCCGAAGCGCATATTGTCTATCAACTTGCTTCAGTAGACATGAAGGAGGAAGCTCTTAAAATAAAATACCGACAATTATTCCAGATGTTACTGCCAACTATTAAATTGGGCAACAATTTTCATGAAACGTCAATGTAAATATCCATAATCATTTTCAAAATTTAGAAGACACCTAACTAAGCCAGTTTATTTACTAATCAATACGCTGGGATAAAGCTAAGCTGGAGATTCCAAACAAAAATATTAATAACTTGTGGCGTGAGATTCTTCTTCAAGCGTCCCAATCGCCTCCAGCACATCCGTCATTAGACCAACGCGCCCCCCCGAGTCTGAGTGCGTTTTGGTGTTTCACCTCAGATCGCGGCCATAATTCATCTTTATTATACCTACGCCGAACGAATATGGAAATAAAACGCGGCCGCGGCCATCCCTATGCGCAAAGCTACCCTCACTTCCTCTGCTTCCGCCTGCTCACCCAGAGCCGCGCAATCGGTCATATTTCGATGATTCCTCGTCAAAGCCTAAATCCTAAACGAAAGCTAAGCCAATGGGAAAAAAATCCTTACCTCACTATGAAGAAGCACGCGCACACTGCGTACAAATGACGAAACAATGTACATTACGTACGGTGATCAAGGGGAGCAACCCTTGCTCGTTAGATATGTAATTGAACGATGGGCAGTGAACAAAGCGACACATGCCCTATGAATATGAATGCTTATCCTGACGGTATTGCAACAATTCATTATAATTAATTAAATTTTATCATCATTCGCGATTTCCCCTCTTATCTTGATAGTGGAAATTATGCTAATGAATTTACGAGATGCCCATGCGCAAAATCCGATTACGAGAAATAATAAATTGTCTCTAATTAGCGTCAATGCAATGCCGTTCTGTTTTTATTTTCTTTTATTTCGTTTGCATACTTACTTCTCTATTGCTGTTCCTGCCGCTTTTTAATTCCCTAGCATGCTTTTTTCTGGCGCCCGTATTAATTAAAATTAAACGTTTCCGTATCCGAATGTCTCGTAATTAAAACACTTCAAAGACCCGTTTTGAGTCAGTTTTAATCAATTGCAAATTAATCTCCTCGACCTCGTCTGATCTTAATTAACCCCTTTTTTCTTCTAGTTGTCTCAGGATCCACGCGAATCCCAGCAATGATTTTAATAACGTTTTGTGTTTCGTTTTTTATTAGACGCTTTTTAAGAACATATAGCTAGCTGATTGATGATTAGAACCGAATGTGGGCGACGCAACAAAAACAATTTGTGCAAATGCGAGCGCATAAAGAATATGTCGGGTAATTTTTTGCTTAGTAGCAGCAGCCCGCATATTACTACGCTTTTCGGGGTCACAACGATAAAAATCTCGTCGTGCCGTAGAACATAGTCATGATGATTTCTTCTTCAGTGTTGGCTTAGACTTTATTTCAAAAAGTCGAAGATGCATGTGCCTGCTGGTACATAGGCCACTACAACCCTGATTTTATTTCTATGTCTTGCCTTCTAGTACAGACTTTTGCATAAAATAACATGACATAATGCGATATAACATAAAACAGCACAAAACACCCGAGAGGTAAAAAATAGCGAGTGAGCGTAATATGCGCGAAAATTATTCGGATTTTATGCCGCCCATTTTGTTGCCATTCGCTCCTGTGCCTCGAGTTTCAAACTTGCTCATCCTTGCTCCAAGTCGGAATGACCCAATAACCGTCGAATATCATGCACCCTGACACTCTTCCTTGCTCAATTTCCCCTAAAACATTATTTTGAATTGTTGCGGGTATTCTCATGTTTAATCTTTAGGATTTGTCTCAAGCATGTAACGAAATAAAACGATGCTGCTGCGCTCGTTGGTGAATGATGAAAAATGAGATTTTTTCTATAAGGAAAAGCTATCGGACGAATTAGAGACGTCCGTTGGGTATGCACGAACGTGTTGGGGTCGATAGCAAGCACGCGGTAACAGTGATGAATTTATATTTGATCGTGATCGGTTCGATGCTTGCGCATGCTACTTGCTATTGCCATCGTGCTTGTAATATTTCTCGATTTCCCGAAGCGCGTTCGTCTCGAAACCTGTGCAGAAGCAGCGGTTGCAAATATGGAGGATTGTATTGTGCATGCAACCCAGCAGTAAATTTATCTCCAAACGGTTTGTTATGCAATCGCAAATTGAACTATTACTTAAACGATAATTATTAAGCAACTAACTACAAGTTGTAAATAACTATAGAAAATAGTTATCAGTGTTGTTTATCACCCTCCACCACACACTGCCAAAAAAAAAAGTTACACATCGCGAAAAAATCGTTTTGTTTGAATTGAGCGCGCGGCGGCCGATGAAAAATGACCCGCACCGTGGCGTGCCTTCGTTGTTTCCCATCCACCCCCATCTATCCAACAAGCCGAAACCCATTGTTCGGCGTCCGAGCTCCTTTTGTTTCGCTTCTAAATAAACATTGCATTTCTTCGTCAGTTCACTCCTCGCATGTTTTTGCTCCGGTTCGTCTCATGTCGACGCTCGAAAAAAGTAATCGCTTGATTTATTTCGTAACCATCTCTTCCATCTCGATTCACCCACGCCATTCCTACCGCGGTCGAATTTAAATTAAATTTCACAATGAAAAAGAAGAAAGCGAAAAAAAGCATAATGATACTGTTTAAAACTACGTTCAAACATTTCGAGTAGATTTAAGTTAGAGGAAGTTTGAATTACATTAATTGCTTTGCGAAAAATTATGCTTCCCGCTTGAAGTAAAATGATGAGGAAGAACGGAAGACTAGATTTCCGTCGTCGGCGCGCTAAAAAAAAGGGGCAACTTTGTCATGGTCGGTTGGCCTCGCGAGTTATGAAAATTTGAAAAATCTTGCACACGCGGTTTCTTTTTGTTTTACTTTTATTACATTAAAACTTTATCCGTTTTAATGAATTAAAGACGAATCCTTTTATTGTCCCTGGTGGAGCAGCGCGCTAACAGCACTCCGCGGGGCGGTTTTTGCGACCAGCAGCCCGCTTGTCGTCGACGCGCTCGTTTAAAAAACCACAAAAGTTACAAATGTGAAAAATGCGTGCTACGTGTTCTTGGCAACGATTCAACTTCGCCGCACTACGGGCGCGAGCGACCCATTCATTTGACTAATTTCTGTTTTTCATAAATTCCTCCTGCCGCTGCTTCTCATTTAACGACGAGAACAGTTGGAATGCCCACACGCGGCTATTAATGCGAAATTTGTTTTGTTTAAATTAAATAATTGCCAAGAAGAATAATAAAAACTATTCCCCACGGTACTAGAACAGAGAATCCATTATGGAGTTGCGCTTGTTGCCGCAAGAGAATGGGAACAATTTGGGAAATTCGAGCCAAAGTTCGAGGATCATTGTTTCGCGTTTCGTTTGGATAGGGGTAAGTGCAAGTGTTGGCAGTGCCGACAGCGATCCGCACTCAGCGCTGAATAAATTCAACATGCCCGTATCCACAATGCGCAGCCGAAAAATCACACAAAACATTGTTAAACAGAAATAATTCGATTCTAGTTACACTTTCAACAGACGTACATAACTCAGCTTGCTTCCTTGCTGGTAGCTTGATAGCTTGATAGCTTCTGCAATCCTTGCAGACTAGTCGGGAATATACATTTCGCTGACCGGGATGCAGCCGACGCGATTTTATTATAATGAACGGCTAGCTCGGGTCGAATGTATGCGGCTGCCCTCCCATGGGATGAGCTCTCCTTCATCCATCCTGCCGCCTGCAAAACGAAAAACCTGATCTAGACGGACTCCGGACTCTAGCAAGTTCGGAGTTAGCCGAGTTTCGAGAGCGTACTCTGACTCGAAGCTCTCGTAGGATCTTAATTAAATTAATGGGCCTCTCGATTATATTGCGTCCAATGGAAAAAATAACGAGCTCGATTTCCAGACCTGCCGACACATCTTTATTATGACTGAATGCGAGAGAAGCGAACTGCGAGTGTGCAACTTTAATTTGAGAGCCTCTCGGCATTTTCGCGACTGGCTGGAAAAACTGCATTAAATTAATTAACTATGCAACACCGTGTGCACCTCGTATTTTATTTAAGTTGACGCGACCGACGCTCACCTACGCTCATCTACGTTCCATGTTAGCCTTTGCTCCGACTGGATTACTCTGCCGTTACCTGTCTGGGGATAACACAGGGCTGGCTTGGACTACTGCAAAATGGAAAACACATGTTCGAAGCAGGCTGGAATCGATCTCTAGTATAGGTTGAAGCAAAAATTAGGGGATATCCTGCCAAAGTAACCAAGTGATGGATTCTAATTGCGTTCGATAGAAATTTGCTTTGTTTATGGGAGACTGTACACTACATGAATGGCAAACCTCTATTTTCTCTTAAAATGATCACCAATATATAGTCAGATTCCATTAATTATGTAATACGGAAGTGTTAGAAAACATTCAGCATAGAATTGTCAGTCCTAGCTCGGACTAATTCAGATAATTAATTTATAGTTTACGAGCATTGCGACACATAATTCTGTTCTCGCGCTACCCTTCCGGCCTACACATACAAAGCCTGTATCGCATCGATAACAAATCCGAATCAATTCCGTGCGGACTATCACGTTTCCCACCGCAAGAGTAACGCGTTTTTTGTTATGCACGTCCCTTCCAATTAAGCAATCGCATGTGTAACTCATTATTACGTCGCTGGACTAATTGGACGAATGAAGGATTAATGTGCGTGGAAAGAAATCCCATAGAATCCCTAGGCAAGGCGCGTGTAATCTATACACCAACTCGATGCGATGCTAGGTAGTATTAAACCATCCGAAGATCAGCAGCGCAGCGATACCGAAACACGTTTCGTTTACATTGCATTAGAAATTCATGAGAGAATTTTTAATAATGCAGAATGCGAGCAATAAAGTGTAGATGGAAATAAGAGCGCGCGCGGAAATGGCGCAAATTGGATTTCTATTGAAAGCATGCGGCTGCTGCAACCGAAAATGAAGATGAAGACGAAGAAGTTGTTCCAACCACAAGAATGTAAACACAATGATGCGATAGCGTATTTCTTCCAATGCCACAATTTTCACTATACCGCAGTTGCGACGGTAAAATATCTTAACTTTGCATTTTTTTCTATTCTCTTGAACCTGAGAAAGAAATAAAGAGAGATATAGAAACCAAAAAAGAAGTAAAAAACAAATAAAAACAAGGGTAAAGAAATCAAAATAGAAAATTAAATCTGGAATTGATTGTTTCGCGAGTTTTAAATCGATTTAACTTTCTCCAATTCGCGAACTAACTCGAAGCTGGTTCCCACCGACGCAATGAATAAAAATGCGGAGGCGACGCGCGGACGCGAAGCAAAACGAAAAAGTTTAATAGATTTGTTAGATGGAGTGTGTCATCGATATATCTGCAATCACCACCTGGTTTATAAACATGCAAGCGTTTCGCTGCTCGTCTTGGATGTGAAGCATGGCAGGGTGTAGGCGGCGCGCCGCTCTTCAATTGTATCTCGCATCTGTATGCCGCGCGAATCGCCGATAAGTCTCACGTTCGACGAGTATTATTAGTAAAGGCGAGCGTGATGCACCCGGCTGAAAAAGCGCAATTTCCCTCGACAAGAAACACCCGTCTGAAGCTAGAAGCACTGCTCTTGGTGCTAACTGGAAATATGACTTTATTACCCTCGTTTCGTGATGAGTTATTCCTGCTGCGGTTACAGCGTCTTTGCGGAGTGTAACTTAGCCGCGACGAGCTGATTATAGAGCAAGCGTTTGGGGATAGCGCTGGGAAACTCTTTTCTTTGTCGCGGTATGTACTTAATTTATTTCACGTAGTTCTTGCGCAGTTCTCTTCCCGGTGCGGGATTTGCGAGTGCATTGACTGAATTTCGATCTGATGTATAATAAAGCATTTGACTATTGGGTTGGTTTATGATCTGCAATGCGATTTCTTTAGGTTCAGTTTGAATTTCTTTTTCTTGGAAAATTTTGCGTTTTAAAGTCAATTCCTAATTTCTTTTGTGAGTTAGATCTTGTACGTTTTTAAATAAATATTGTACAAGCACAACTCAGGACATCGTGTGCACTCTGTTTTCTTGAAAATTTATATATTATAAGTTTATTTTTGCGAATGTCGTCGTCGCGAAATGCGAATAATGCGAAGTGGCCCGCGGTGGAAATTGAGCTGTCGCCGTCAGTCCATGAGACGAGAGTCGCGGGCGGAATTCTTCGACATCGAAATATTTCATTTTCCAACTATTCCACTCTTATCCACCCAATGCTCTCGATGCATCCACCAGAATTAAACATAATACTGCACGCCCGAACGAATTTATTTTTGTCTATAAATCACGCCATAATCGTCGAATGTGACGTGATCTCTCACTCGCTGTAATACTGTATATCTACTCGGATAGAACATATTGCATTATCTGCGCAACACGAATCTATCGATAAATATCTATTATGAATATCTATTGTGCGAAATTGTCCGCACTTGTCCGAAAACGTCGGGCTCCAGCCAGTTCATCGTGAGGATAATGTGAAATCGATCGAATTGTGTGTTTATGTGTACAGAATGTTGGAAAAAATAACGGCGTAAAACGACGCATTGAGATAGTAAATTGAATGGAAAAGTTTGCAGTTTATAATCATAATCGTGTTCTCGTATCACTCGATAGAAACACATCGGCGTTAAATTTAAATGATAAAATGATAAAATCAATTTGTGCAATGGGGCTATCACAGCATGGCCATAAATCGCGGCGAGCGATTCCGGTCGCGCGAGCCACGCATTATAACATAGTTTTATATTGTCGTCGCTCATTATTGTTTTATGATTATGATTGTCGGACGTCGCCGCGCCATCACTCGTCCTCCGTCCAGTCGACATTATTGTTTTACACCGAATTTGCATTTATAGCGAACGTGCTATGGTGTGTGCGTTATGCGTGCAGATTCGTTGTTTGTCTATCTTTATGAGTTTTTTAGAATATTATTTTGAGTTCTATGTTTTATGTATAATTAAAAGTTAATTCAGTAGGAAATGCTAATGATATATACCTATAGTAAAACGAAATATTCGTTGCAATCAAATTAAATATGTATTAGTTGTTATCAAAAAATCAGCTTATAAGTGTTTTCAATTCAGCAATGTTGTTGGATTACACATTTGTACTGCGTTTTGCTGTCATTTTTCCAAATTCGGTCAAAGCTGGGTTATCAGGATAAAAGTAATATTAGCTCTCAAAAATGCGAATGAATTCGATAATTTCCACATTTCGGCCGCGTTTCGACGTGTTTGGCGTCTTTAAAATAACCATAAAGATAAAAATTTTGCGGTAAAAGTGGTCTCGCTTTACAAAGTTACAGCAACGCTGTTTAAAGCAGCAGACTGTCGTTTTTGTGTGGTTGGTGCCAGAGTGAAAGTCTGAAATTGATGAAAAAATTTTTTATACTAAAAATTATTGAAGCTTTAAAATGAAACCAGATAAAGACAAGCGGCGACATATTCTATCACCACTTAAACGTAATTATCAGAAACACATGAATAAAACGGGAGAATTGAATTTTTGCTCACCAATGTGTGTCGTTGTGTCAATACCTTTGATAGGGTTATTTGAGAATACACTATTCTAATTTGCTAAAACGTCCACAACTATTTAAATTTACAACATTTACAATAAAATTAACAACACGCAAATAGCGTAAAACAAGCCAAAATTTGATTAACATTTTAGCGAATTAATAAAATAGTTATATAAATTAATAAAATATAGTAGGCCATTTTTATATTTATTGTAATTTAAACATGAGATAACAAAACTAATCAAACAACTACTCAATATCCGCGCAGGATATTTAATTATACGAGCACGGTATAAATACACATCACTTTCGGTCAGAATTGACTGAGAAGCTGATCCCATATAAACAAGAACACGATAGCTCACATTGTAGCAATTGCAAGTTGTAGCTTCTAAGATGCTTTCGAGATTTTATGTCTCTCATTGTCAACGTATTGGCAGTGGCATGCAGCGACGATCGGCGTCGCGTTCGCAGTCATAAAATGTTTATATGTTGCCAAGAAATCAATAGAAAGCCATTTTCACGAAACGAGGCAGCGTTTTTGGTGGAAGGCAAGACGAAACACATGTCGATAGCATGCGATGCAATAATGCCCAAAACGCAGCAAAAACGCCTGCTCGCCTTAAGAGATGCCATATGAACGAAGTAAATGTAACACGTATGCAATCAGGAAATAACAAGGAGCCAAATTTCGATTTGTAATAGCACCGTATCATGCTTCTTAGTCTTTGCTAAACGAAAAAAATAAAAATAAAAATCATATGGTATGAAGGAAGAAATATTATCTAAGATAGAAACGAAATAAAATAAAATGGCGAAAGGAGATGGAACACCTGAATAAAAATGCAATTTAACCTCAGAGATAAATAGTAGAAATTATAGCGAAATGTAAAAATGCAAAAACCACCCTGCACATGGAGCTAACATATCATATACATGCATATAACTGTCTGGAATATCTAAGTGGCAAAGAAACTTTGAAAAATTTATGAAAATTAAAGTTTAATGCGTTTCCTATACGCCTGCCGTGCTGCTGGCACTGCTCGCGATGCTTTTCTCGCTTTATCGTTATGAGATCCGCGTGTGAAAAGTGCCATCAGATGTCCGAACGCTCTCGAATTCTTCCGCTTTTTGCCCCGCCACACTGCCATGCCTACTCATTGTCTCTTTTCGCGCTCGCACTTCTTCGCCGTCCCCTTCTGCCATCCATCCCATCCGCCGGCGCTTGCACCTTTTTGCGCGGAATGCTCGTCGCTTTGATCCATTAGGTCTTTTGTCCCAAGCGACATAAGAAATTACTCGTACCCGAGCAGTGCCACCAAATTCGACGAATTCGGTTTTCCCACACTTCCGATGGCGGCCGCACTTGTAATATAGAGTGGCTATACATTCTCGCATCGAGAGTAGCCCGGCTCATTTTTTATGCAGCCTTTCAATTTTGCTTCGCCCACACCAAAAAATATAAAACACACGCACACACATACTCATAGCCGCGAGAAGAGGGAAAATCATGGGAAAAAATATACAAAAGCGCGTGGGATTATTAAACGTCCATGCATTCATGAATATTCGGACAGGACAGGTAAAGTGCAGGCATATGTTACGTCATATGCATGTATAGTGTTTGAACGGTTATGGATAAATGGATGGGAGGAGTTTCCACATACATGAAAAATTGTCATTTTCAGGCAAGATATCGATTGCCTCGAATAATTGCATTGCAGTTCGACGATGGCATCTCCGATAAATCGTGGTATTTAATGTTTCATTGCAGGTGAATTTTGATTTCACAAGGCGGAATCAATCGATATGTGATGATTCAGCTACATGGCTGCAAGGGTGAGAGGATTATTATTGTGCAGTGCAATAGATTTCGACGGTAATAATTAATTGCCCGTCGTAAATTAGAGATTATCGCCGTAATATTGATACATGTATCGTGATGGTGTTGTTGTTGCTGGGTCTGCTGCTGTTGGTGGTGCCACAACTGCGGATAGGAAGTCGGGCCGAGCTTTTCTTCACCCACACACGCACTTCTTAGAAATAATGGAACGGCAATGACACATGCTTTCTTCGCAGATGGCTAACTCGTGAAACTTTTATTAACAGAATATAAATAGATCGAACACGACTGAAATTAATTGCAAAGTTTTAGCTACAACTACAAAACTAATAATCGAGTATTATCGTCTTGGAAGTTTACTAAAAGTTTTAATTTCTTACGTGTGCTAAAATGAAAGAGGATGTTCAAATTTATTTTAAATTAATTTAATATTTTATACTTGCCTTATCTTAAATTTATTGTACTTATCAGTCAGAGAGTAAAGTCTGAAGTCTAAAGTCTGAAGTCCACATCTAGCGTCAAACAACACTCGTTTGTACAGATTGTGGGGAGCCACTATTCTTACTTAAGCCATAGTCACCATCTCGGTGTCAAACGAGTTGCAATCTTGCCTAAACCGTTTCGATTTCGGTGCGTACATTTTGTCGCTCCGCAGAATCAGCAGAAATTTCTCATCTCTAGGTTCTAAACCGAATTAGATTTACAAGAAATATTTTTAATAAATCATTATAATTTACTCATAGATTAACTAGCACAACTATCGCAAATTTGTAAGACCTGACTAAACCTGACTGCAAGGCTATTAATGATAAAGATAGATTACTTGCGAGTAAAGTTTTAAAACAGTCAAATGCTTATTTGATGTTATTTCCTTTTATAAATCCGCCATACATAATTTTTAATTTAATTTGTAGCGTTGACATAAACAAAACAAAAAACAATCTGTCAATTAAATTAAACTATTCCTAATTACATGCAAATACAACATTAATATCCACATGTAGGTAAGTAAGTACTCGTACATTCTCAACACAAGATTTTAATCTAGAAAGTTTATGCTCCCCGTAGCTTTCGCGACCTTTAAGGGCGTTTTTTATACACACGCGCATACAGAATGGTGCAAAAACCTCCAGCTGCAGGTAGATATTACCGATTCGAGAAAATAGCACGGGAAAGTGCAAAAAAATCGCAAAAACATAATAGTCCCACTATCATATATCATAACACGTGCGCCACGATCGCAGCCACTCGTAAAAGCAGAGCGGCCGGCGTGCCGGGCCCGTGCAACGGATTTGCATTCCTGCAATTTTACAATTTTTCCCACTATAATTACGAGCGGTCGTTGTGCTCCTGCAACGTGGCTCGACCTCATAAAACGCGCACGGTAGCGTGGAAAACAGACCGCTGTTGCGAATTTAGCCGGCGATCGTGTAAATCAACGTTTAATTATGGTGCGCGATCCAATATACCATCAGGGTGTCTTTAATATTCTCCCTTGGCAGAGCGGACAACCCTCGAAACATTGTAAACGTTCTTGTTACATTTTGGCATTGCGGATTACCGGTGATATTTCATTTTAGAGATTTTATTTTAGCGTTATTTAGTCACACTGATAATTGTTCATAATTATATATTTTTATTCATCAAATAAAATAATAATCTTGATTTCAAAGAAAAGTTATTAACATTTACTCCAAGTTTGCAAAAATCTATCCAACATGAAACCAACAAGCAATTTAACTGCAATTAAATCATGCGTTTTGATTTATGTTCGATTAACTCAGTTGTTGTTGTGTTGCTGGGTGGCTGTTGTTTTTTTCTTTTGGTAGCTGAGGGCAAGACTCGCGCTCCGAAACGAAAAAGTCTCGCGTGTTTGGGGTACATTAACGAGCGCCGGAATGAACGAGAAGTAGAAGAGTCTACATTAGGTGGTAAACCTCGCAGAGCTGGATGAACACAATTCCATGCAGGAAGCATAATTACTTTTTAGTTTTATTCCATTGTTCGTATCATTATTCATTGGAATCAGTGACATCGGTGTCGAAACGCATGTCTAAAAGGTGGGTTAAAATTATAAACCCTATGGAATTGAAAGTTGCTTCGCGTTGCTTTATTTTTTATATGCTTTGTGTGTGAAATGTTGGCACGGTCCTGGGATCATACACAGAGGAAGTATGATAGTTTTTCGGCAAAGTTCGTTTCACCTGCAAACGATGTGTTCAGATTGAAAAAGTTTCACGAACGGTTTACACAAATTGGGAATATGAGTTATAAGCTGCGCACATTAGGCAGGCATGGAAGTGCATTCTATCGATCTTAACCAAAAAGCGATTATAAACCTGGCGGCGAGATTTAATTTCGTGATTATTAGTATTAATCTTTGTTGGGTGGAGTATTTGCATATAAACGCTATACATAAAGCTTTATTTATATTATTTTAACATACACTTAAAAATAGTGTAAAACTAGATTAATATTTCAGTTTAAAGTTTTTTTGCATATTCTTTCATCGCATTTCTTACTTAAATTTAAAAAGAAAACGAGTTAAACAGAAGAAAAGGTAATTTATACTAAAACTATTTAGTCAACAAATACCTAACTAATTATCGTTAGTAGTGACAATGTTTTGGTCAATCTTGTCTCGTCTCGAAACAAATCTTGTAGGTATCATCTATCTAGATCTAGATCTTGATCTTGATCACAATATATCTACAATATCTTGAAAATCTCGAATTTCAACATAAAAAGGCTTTTGAGATTCAAAGTGATCCAACTTCATCGCATTACTGAAAATAATTTAATTTATTTTTTTTTTTAATAAAAATAGAACAAATTAAAGATGACATAATAATAAAATTAATAATAAACATAAGCTGTATAGAGCGACAGGAAGCAGAGAAAATTTAACATGAAGTAACCTAGTTTTACATGGGAAATCTCAAGGTACCTCTCCCCCTTAAAGGGGTAAAGTGGACAAGGCAAGATCTCGTCAAGATTCAAGACATTAAGGGCCGGTTTATCAATGTTCAGTCAAAGTGTCAGCTACGTACATAGCCGCGATGTAATTCTAACCGTCAGTCAAAGTTCCGGCTTCCAAAACAATGCAGTTTTGGCTAGAAACTGTCAGCAGCGCTAGTAGTCACATCTAGTGCAAGTCAAGTTAGCGGCGACTCGACCGACTGCATTGGGTTAACACACGAGAGTCGCCGCTTAGTTCACCACTGTGGCTAACAGACACTTTCTTACCAAATACTGTTTTGTTTTGATTAGCTTAAACGTTCGAGTTGTTTTATTTGTAAATCGAAACTGCAAATTAATGGACAATAATCAATTATTTGATGAAGGTGATCCTTTTTACGATTGATTTGCTTGATAAACGGAGGAAAAATAACCAGAACTTTGATTTTCGACTACAGTTAGCTTATGGCTACGTAGCTGACACTTTGACTGAACATTGATAAACTCCCTGAGTATGTAATCTTGATGTTTTATTATTCTTGGTATTTTAATGTCTCATCTTGATGTTGCTGCATAATGGCTGCATAATGAAAAACAAAAATCTAAAAGCGTCAACGTAGCATACTTATTAATTAATTCAATTAACTTTCTATTTTTTGCATATTACACAGATAATTCAAAATTAGTTATAATATTTCAAATGAAAATGTAAATATATTCCTATTTTAAACTAAGCATCCTATTCAAAAATCTTTTAATTAAACCTAGAAGTTTCGACGAATAAAAGTCTGATAATACTAATGCTAAAATGCTAAAAGTCGTTGAAAAGCTTAAATTTTCCATTAATGCACTCACAACTAATGGAACGATGCAAGTTCTTAGCAAAACTTAAGAAATTGAATTTGCGCTCCATCCGCGCAAAATTGCGCGGGCTGTTAAACAGCGATAGTTGTTGTAATATCCGATGCGAATTGGCAAAATTACTCCCCTACAGCTACATTATTTTTGCACTCTCTTTGCAAAGCGAAAGCATGCATTACATGGCATTGTAATGTTCTAATGTTATAACATTATAACAGGGAAATGCTGGAAAGCGTATTCTAGGAAATATGAGCGCATATTGTAGGCGAGTTGATTTTCATGTTTCAGCACAATGCGATCGCGTTCGGCGTTCAAGGGGTTCGAAAATGAACGTTTAGAGCATTTTCAATTAGTCTAAGTGCACACGGCGTTCACCTAGCATGCAGAAGGGCAGATGAATTTCGGTAAGGTATCCGCGCTCACAAAGCAGCAGCAGCAATGGATTTTCGAAAATTTGCCGGTGAAATATTGATATTGCCGGCTGAATTAATGAAAAATAATTATGTAGGTGAATAAAGCTCAAGCCCAGCACGATGAAGAAGCTGTTTGTGCAATCAAATCATTATCAAGCTCTCCTCAATTAATTAAGTGGGCGCCTAGCTTCTTCTTAAAGTGTACCTACCTTCAACTTTCGTTTACATGGAATTTGCTATGAATTTAAATTGAGAAGATTGAAAAGTCGTAAGGAGTCCAATGCAAACACGAAAAACTAAAAGAACAAGACGGCGGGCATCTAGATGAAGTAGATGATAGCGTTGGATAAGTAGTACTATCGCATGGCCGTAAAACCCGGCTGGTTTGTCGTTTTTTGTTTTATGCCAGCAACAAAGTCGACTTTTACGAGTTCGCAAGAACCCTCGGCACATCCACTTGCGTCGCGCTCATTTCGCAAAACTCCCTACACGAGGCCCAAAAACGACGGCAATAAATGCGCAAATAATGTCGAAATATCCCAAACGGAATCGTTACTAATGTCGCCAATACCCGTCCGACGTTACGGCCGCTTTGTTTTTATCGCTGCGAGCGCCGTATGGAAAATCTTGTTGTCTTCCGGAATGCAAATAGACGCGTCGTGGCGACTTTTCGGACGCACGAAGCAATCACATTCGTCGCGTCTCGTCGTCTTGTTGTGACGATAGTTTGACTTGTGGATTGCGTGCATCCGCATTTTGCGTGTCGTCCTACCCTTCGGCGGCGCGCCGTGTTGCCCCACGAATTCTCCTTGTTTTCCCCTTATATTTTCCTTGTAGTTGGGCATTTTATTGCTGTGGCGCGGTTATACGAATTATACAAATGTAAAAACATGTTGTTCCAATGTGATTTAATAGTTAAAGAGCCATTATAATAATAATTTAGATTAATTTTCTTTCTGCTGGTATTTCTTCAACGGTTTTTGTCACGAGACACCTAGATGGACGACTTCTTTGTTACAACTCAATTATGCTATTGCCATACAATTCCTAAACAATTGCAAATTTTCCAATTTTATTAATAATCACCTAAAACTGATATTCCAGTTTAAAATTATATATTTCACCTAGAAAGGTAATTTGCTCACCATCGCCATACGCTTCCACATATTCCAGAGTTTTCCGCAATGCTTCCTGCGCCTGGAATCTCCAGGAAAGTAAAGCTACATGGAGCAGATTTTTCTGCGTAGATATAGATATAGCTTCTATATACCTGAGAAGTACACGGGCAAGTTTTAACACTCTCTGCGACGCTACTCCCCCACATGAAAGGCAGTAACAATTCATATCATTGTGGAGTACGGAAGCGTGCGTAAAGTCACCCCTCGCGGGCGCAGCTATATTGCATTTTTGTATGCGTGTAGCAGCCGAAGGGAAACGAGAGCTCAAGTTATTTTTTTACTCTTTCCTTTTCTTTTATAATATTGCATAACGGCCGAAGGTTCTTTGAATAATGCTTCGCGTCGCGGCGCTGCCGAGATTACCCAAAGATTACCCGATAGGAAATGTACAATGCGCGACTACATGGAATATTATTTTTATTGGCGTCATTATTCATGCATTCAGGGAAAATGTACCGAAAATAATGGAGTTGAGCTGGACGAGGACGACCGTTACATATATTTTCCATCAGGTGCTTCTAAAATTCTAAAAGCTGACGGCTTATTTATTACTTTTATTAAGAATTGATATAGAATAAAGTAGGTGTTATGACTTTTTTTTGTTGAAAAAATTTGAGTTATTGCATATTTAGTCATTTTCTTTATCATAAAATTATATAAGAATTAAATATATTTTTAAAATAGTTCTTATGTAATTCTTGTATAGATAGAACTTAAGCCAAGTATTTAACACAAATATTAATATATCTACAAATATTTAAATAAGGAGCATCGAAATATTTTTATCTAAACTTTAAAGTAGTGGTAATATCTCTAAGAACAAATGATCCCTATTAAGAGCTGATTTGGACGATTACATTTCTGGTTCAATTTCTTGATAAGAAAATGGGCCAATAAAATGTGGCATTGTATTTCAATGATATGCTTTGATAATATAGCAAGCTCAAGAAGTGGCAATAGATACGGAAGAAGCGGCGACTTTAATAATGATGCGCTTCTTCTAACCCTCGAATTTGCACTGGTAGATGCAACAATATACTTAGTGTTATTATCCATAATCTTTGATAAAATCACAATAATCTCAATAAAAGCACACGGAAATCACCACAGCAAATAACCTACTTAGTTGACAACAAACAAACACTACTCATCTTATCTAACTTCAACGACCAATAGAAAATCGAGTGACAGCAAAGAAATGACAACATAAATTATGTTGTATAAATAATTTTACCACAAATTGGGATTTTTCATTGAAAGACCTAAAAGTTGAACCAGAATTTTAATCGTCTAAAGCGGCTTTAAATATAAATTGATCAAATTGATTAATTATTTAATATTATTTGTTTTTGTATGGAAAATCAATGAACTTTAACTCACTTTTACTATAAGTAATTTATTTTTATTCAAAATACTATTAAAAATTCCGTTTGAAAATTTCATTTGTTTCAATCTCTTCTATTACTCTATTCAAACATCTATAAGCATGGCTATAGGTGCGTGAAAAGATAAAATCAACCAAAAGTTAACATCAAAAAATTGTAAAAAAATTGTAAAAAAAATTTAGAGTAAAATCCTAATAAAAACTACCAAGCATTATATCTAAACTTGCATGGTAACTAGGTGTATATACATTTGCAATAAAAAAACTTAGTTCAGATTGCTGCCTCCGGACGCACCATCGCCTCCATCTTGAGAAGATTGCACCACATGATACACTGCATAAGGTGTCTTCAAGTGCTCGTGAATACCGAACTTAGCATCAATGACAACATCAGTGTTCCTGCAATCGATGTATTTCTGGACGTACCACCGATCCAGAGTAGTGACATTTTCATTTAGTAGAAACTCCCTGATCGGCATCCATCTTGTTTCGGCGATATTGGAGCCTTCGCCGATCCTCATGTGATTCATGCAAACGCATTTTAATTGCATCACGCAGTACATGTAAGAGCAACCAAATTTGGATCCCAATCCATAGGTGAATGCAATGATACTCTTGTATTCCGATGCTACACCTGTTTGTTCATAAACTTCGCGAACGGCGACTTCTTGAAAGTTTTCTTCTGTAAAAAATAATTAATAAATTACTATTTAAGAATAAATACATTTAAAATAAATACAATTTTAAACAAAAATTCATTATAGGTTGTTTTAAAATAATCAATTTCAATGTTTCGTATCCTCAGTCATATTTTATTTTGACTTTTAAAAAGAACCAGAAATAATAAATATGCAATGCTTACAACTCACTAGATCTAGTGCTGGTGATCATTTGTCTATGCTAATAGACAAAATTGAGACACAAATGATGAAGTTAAATCAGTTAGCAGCAAAGAGGCCTTGTTTATTTTATATGTCGAGATTCAAGATTTTCAAAATATTGTCGATATAACGTGATCTAGATCAAGATAGTACCATCAAGATTTTTTTCAAGACGAGACATGATTAGCCAAAATCTCGTTTTGTCTCGACAAGTTCCAGCAAGGCCTACAAGGACTAAAATAAACAACTTACCAAGTTCAGAAAAAGCTTTAGGTAATGTCCATTTCGGTTGATCATCATAGTTCTCAGTGACAACTAGTACTTCGTTCCTATCGTTAATTACGATGGCCATTATTCCAATTAAAGTGTGCGCGAACATGGGGATATTGTTAACCTCGTTCAACGGAAGCCATTTTATCATCATGGCATATTCTTCCCTTGCGTGGTGGTACTTGAACCCGAGCTATATTGTTAAATTCAAGATTAAAATTTAATATCAATGCAAACACTTACTGATACAAATGCTTACGTTAACTAGCGCTGAAATCCAGGTGGAATGGATTATATCCACGCGGAACCAAATGGCCTTCTTCCGTTGCGCTACCCACATGTTCAACGCATCTACAACAATATGAACGTATGACGTATGACATAAAATGACAAATTAATTTATAACCTGCATAACACAAATTTGGTAAATTCTAAGATTACCTTTCATGGTCGATTCGAAAGATTCGTTCGCAGGTAGATTCACTAAATGCGAATCCAAGATTATTCCTGTACCGCTCGAATCAACTCGAGAGTTCAGGATATTATGCTGCGCCATTCTGCGTTCTTGGCTTGACTATGTTCGGTATAAACGAATAATAATGAATAAAAAAAAGTGTATAAAATTGAGAATTAAAAACGTAACTGAAAACAGAAACAGGACTGAATTTAAAAAACGCGACTTGCACGGTCGGCAGACTGTATGGAACTGATTATTTTGATTGCTACAGTAACGTCATCACTTTTTCCTGGAGTCCCTTTTGTTTTTACAAACGCATGCACGATTTTTACTGTAAATAAACCATAGCAACAAATACAGAATAATGTTTCATACTTCTAAGACTATCTGAGAAGATAACAAGTATCTTCGACATTCTGGAGTCATATACATACGCTTCCATCAATGCTAATGCTAAGCAGTTCATACCTATTTCCTCCCAAAAAAAACATGTTCAAGTGTTCTGAAAGTGTTCCGCATAGAAAAATTGCAAACCGTTCCGACTTGTACAAGTTGGCGTACAGTTTTCGCTCTCTCATGATAATTCCGCGTCATAGGAGCCAACAAGCAAGTGATTAATGCTCGCTTGGAATGAAAGTTTCCAATATGGGAACATCTAGTAGATGATGGCGTTTTGGCGAAGTTGGGATTGAAATATCGACACAATTTCTGACGAAAACTTCGAAAAGCAGCCTTAGGAAAAGAGGAAAGCGAGAGGGTCGTTCTGCACGCCCTCAGCTCCTGCAAGTAAATCGACGAGCATTTCCCAACCTTTCCGAAGTACATTTTTTACCTGCCGTGTGTGCAGAAGCTGGTTTAGTGTAGAAAGAAGAAGACGATGAGAAGAACGACGGTCTTTCTAGGCTCATGCTGAACGCAAGAAAGTAAAACGAAGAGAAACGCATTAATAAATTAGCCCAATTGGGTTTGCGCTATTTTCTCCGATTAACTTTCTCTAGATTCACTCTTATTTCCTTCTTCCGGACTGTGCCTATTTATTTTACCTTAACTTGTCCGTCTCTCGGATCTTTTTTCCCTCTAGTTCTTCTTCGTGCGCATATCTACGCCTACGGCTGTGGCGTTGGTTTAAAACGAAACTTAATAATTGGACACGATTTGGCTGTTTTATTCAGTCCGGTCGTCTCGCAATCCCGTCCGGCACGTGGATCCTTCTTGCCTACCTTTATCGTGAATGATTTATGATCGTCCATGTCCCCTCAGCTTTTGCTATCCTCTCGTTTTAAGAAAGGATGTTGCTTGATCCTATTCTTATTCTCGTTCACGTAAACATCTTAATCGTACAGGTTGCCAATGAATTATTTAAACGGGCAAGGTTCTGATTTTGTATTGCAATCATAAATAATCTTCATATCAAGTTTTTAACAATTTCACGATTGAAAGTTTTTTTAAGAAAATTTATGCAAAGCAAAAATCAAAAATTAATGCGAACGAATTTTGTACAGTGATGCGCCCCTCTCATCATTGCAAATTTGTAATATGAGGCTTTTTCAAGCATTGCAAACAATAGCAAAAGTACAATGGCAGCAGATTTGAAATAATACACCACCGCTGGAATCATTCACTCGGGGTGTTCGGGCATGCGAGGCGCGTGCGGTCGTTGCAAGTCGCGCTAATAAAGATTGACATGTGACAAGGCGTGCAGCATGCAGCCTCCGCACTGGGATGATTACGCGGTGGTAGTGGTGGCGGTGGCAGTGGTGGCAGAAACGTATTGTTAGTTAGTTTCGGCAGGCGGAACAGCCGTCTCCCGGCGTGCGGCGTGTCACTTTTTCGCGTTCAATTTTGACGCCCCCACGTATGGTACCCACTGGGGTGCAGCGCATGATAAAATTTACTAATATTAGCATTGCATCTTTAAGCACATACATATTGGATGTGAAACTGATTAAATTACAAACAAAAAAACCTTATTGTATATGTACAGTCGATTTCAAAGAACTCTAATGAGTTCTGACGCCACAAAAGTCTCAGGAAAAACATTTACAAAATTGCTCATAATAAAGCATCGGTAATTTCAAATAATTGTTACTATAATGATTCTAATTTAACAAAAACCCTATAAAAAATAAATCTGATAAAATTTGTTGTCGATATGGCGTTTCCTAAACGATCTAATAATTTCATAACTTCATTTTTATGTCCTACAAGAATTATTACGCAGCAAATCCAAAATCCAAAAGCCATAAAAGAAGTTTTATTCGTTGGAATCATCAAAATTTGCAAAAATTCAAGCATCCATCTTCCCGCCCCGATGAGTCGCTTGTTGGTCGTAAGCAAGCGAGCAAAAAAATACTGCAAGCAAGCATGCAGCTAAACGAGCAGAAGAGATTCAAACTTTCCACTTTCCACCCTCTTCTGCTTAGTCAGTAGTCGCTGCATTCTCGCATTTCGATTAAGCTGACAAACGCAATAAATATCGTAAGCTTACGATGATACAATTAATATGAATTATATATTTCCGGTTACAACTTTGCACTCCTCACTTTCATATTGTCGTAACTCCCGATAGAAGAAAACCTGAACTTTGTACACCAAGCCGAGGGTGGTCTCGGAAAACGCAATTAATTTCAATCATATTGCAATCGCTCTGTAAAAAATCCGCAATAAATAAAAACGTCTTACTTCACTCTCCTCTCTTGCGCGTTGTCTAGAAGGACACATAAAGAGATTAGACATGAAAAGGACGTTCACGGCTGATTAGGCATCGGATGTCTTCGTCTACCCTCTTGCATGCAAGCAGGACAAAAAAAATCACCCCCGTTAAATTGCATAATTTCGATTGAATTACACGGGGGTCTTTCGCCATGCCGGAGATTCTTGCACGGATTGCGCATTGTGTTCTCAGTAAAGGACGAGAAGGACGCAGGGACGAGACACATCCACTTTCGCGACATCTGATTGCAATGTCGTTTTTCTTCGGTTTCTGGCTTGTTCTTGCATGTTCTTCATCATGGCGTAGGTCGTGCGGGCATGATGCTACTGGACGTCCCCGAAATCAAAAAGCAAATTGCGTAATAAAAGCACCCCTCGCCGATGAGCGACAGGATAGACACAGGGTGGAGATAGATGGAAGAATGCACGTAGACCAAGACCGAACATTTCGCCAAGGGGCCCCTTTTAAACGTACGTCAATCTAGTTGACTTGTGTTGATATACAGTTTTTGGGGTGCAACTTGCGGATTTCAGAGTTTTAGTCCTCTCTACATAATTAAA
Source organism: Lissagria laeviuscula (assembly GCA_030264695.1). Lineage (NCBI taxonomy): Eukaryota > Metazoa > Arthropoda > Insecta > Coleoptera > Staphylinidae > Lissagria > Lissagria laeviuscula. The sequence goes on along the minus strand of JARJDU010017437.1, from coordinate 82,359 downwards.
TCTAGAATATGTTCGTATGGTAAAATTCGCAAATTTTTGACACCTACAGTTTAAAATATGGTTCTGCATAGGGATGTCCATTTGGGATTCTAGCCTGCACACCCAATGAGCTAATAATCACATGCTGTTTTCCCAGATTTAGATTTAGATTAGTACCCTTCCCAATTTACCCTCGTGCTAAGGGTGGATACATTTCGGTCGGCCCTGTTTGCATTCTCTATCTGCGCTGTGAAAACTTTACACTTTGCGCAAATCCCTTCGACTTTATCGAAATAAATAGCTCGCTGTTCTGTTGCTGCCGCCTGTCGGCACGGTCTATTGATAGTGAAATCGTTTCTATCTAGGTATGTACAGGGCCGGCTGAAAACAAAGCAATAAATATATAACAATCAAAAGAAGACAACTTTTACAAAGTGATCTTAATTCCGAGAGAATATAACAAAATTAAATGCAGAAGAAGTTTAGTATGTGCTCGATTATCATGTACAAGCTACAAGGTAAACATGAAACAGTGCATTTAAAATTCAAAATCCAATTATCTCCTACCTCCCGGCGCATCCCAGCCGACAATGAACATCCCGACCTATCCCAACAAACTCAGGCTGCACTTTTTCCATCTCCTCGCGCCCGCACTAGTGAAAGCATGAGCTTTATTCCCCGAGCTTCATCATTCTCATCGGCGTCCTTGTAGTCTCGCAGCCTCGCAGCTTCTTTAGACTATCTTTACGGCTTCAGGGCGCCGCTGCTGAATATAAGAAAATAGTGTTTTCACTCCACTCAGCCTTCACTATCGCCGAACAAGAAGCAACGGTGCTAAACATAAATAGAATTAAAAATGTTGTGTACATATATACACCCGGAAAGATTAAAACTATCGATCGCATCAACGGCTAAAAGTAAAATTGACATGGTGCATCGACTGCATGGCGGCTGCATATTGAACCGGCGCTTCCACGAAGAGTTTTACATGGTTGACGTGTTTGCTTGTTTTGTCGACAAGTCGCGCTGAAAAATTCATTGCGTCGCGACGCCGATCGAGGGAGGAAAGATGCAATTACTGTATGTGCATGTATATCATCACGGACACGCGAACTGTTATTGACGATCGCATCAATATCAATTGTTTGCTGCATTTTGCACGTCACCAATATATCCCATCGCGTGGCTTTAATGTAGAAATTGGTAATTTTCCGTTGTGTCGAACTTCAATTCTCATTAGCTCTAGCATTCTCAGAGACAGACCAGCTTCAAATCTAATCAATGCAAAAATACACACAACATACCAGTTGAACAGTTCAGGGACGTAGCAGCATAATTGGCGACTAGGATACGATAGCTTTTTGGCGCTCCTTTACCGTAGGAAATTTTTCCAAAAACATTTTTGAGCACAGTTTGGCGTCTCTTTGCAAATTTTGCCTGGAGCATTAGAGTCCACCCTTTGCTACGCCCTGAAACTGTTAAATAACATCAAAAACACCTAAAACATTGAATATGTGATATAGTTGGTCTCGTGGAGACAATGAACATCCCAGACACTTTGGTATGAAAACAATCACGATGCTAGGAAATGAGTAATAAGCTTATTGGAAAATGAGCAAAGGCAATTAGTGCGCTCTAACTGGTGTAATTAACAATTAATGCGGCAGGATTGGCTTCGGAATAATGCGAGGCGAGACGCGATGCGCGAATAACGATAAAATTAATTTATGAATCAATCAATTATTAGCGCGATTCGCATGACCTCCTTCCTCCTTGCTTCGCGCTCTAACTGCCACCTCCACCTCCGCTGCCACCACAATATCATCGCGCCGTGCAGTCAAAATATGAATATTGCAATAACGGCTTTAATATAAAGCGGCTGACGATAAATTTACATAAAATTTAATTGAATTAATGCTGCCCGTTCCTCCTGTCTCTAGCTCGTCCGCTCGCACTTCGTTGGCATTCTTTTATCTTAAATAAAATATGAAACTGAATATAACAACTTCAATTGTTTGCAATGCAAAATTTAATAAAAAATGACGGAGAATTTTAATTAATTCAAACTTTTATTTTTTGTTTCAGGTAAGAATCTCTAATTTAATTCAATTAGAATTACGTCTACGGTAAGATATATTTATTTATATAAATTGCATTTAAATCCGTTTCAAATCCACATGTTAACTAACTTTACATGCGATACAAAAAACAATTACGTAGATAAATAAATTGTCCCCGTGTTCACAAGAATGATCGCCCAGTTGTAGCGACAAACTTCACTAAAATACGAACTAGTTTGGTACACAGTATCCAAGTTAATTCTATTCGATTAAAATCAACAGCGTGAAGATCACACGGATTTTCTCTTCTCCCGACCACGCTGTGCTAACCAACCACCCCTTCGTCCGCCCGACTTGTTAATACTCAGCTGTCGGCTAATAGCACCGGACCGAGCACGGGACCAGGCTTGGCTGCAATCCGTAATCTGGCGGCGTTTCACTATACGCGACATGGCCGCGTCACAATTCGCGATTTCCGCACGTAAGCGCAACGAAAACACGGCAATTCCACCGAATTACGAGACCTGCCAGCCGCCGGCCGAAGCAGTCGAGCGCGTCGCGGCGGACAATTGGAAAATCGACGAGAGGCCACCCCATTCGCTTTTAAAAATTTGACAATTAGTCGCCGACTAAGGATAATGGCCTGACGAGCTCTCCCTTTCGTGAATAATCACGTTACATGCCATTTAACTCGTTAGTGACTTGTCCTAGCAGACAGGAGCAGGTGGGAACACGAAAACTGTAACTCGAAAATGAAAAATGCTCAATTAGTACAACGAGTATGCGTCGAACACTGGAAATTTCGCGACGCGTTCCGCATTTAATTGCGACATTCCTCACGTACCAGGCATTTCTAATTGATATAATTATCTGCGTGCTCGTTCATAGAGCCGGTAATGGTGTTCGATTCGGTAAATTCAAAGTTTGAGCAGTCAATAAACCACCAGAATCAAATTTTTTGTTGGTGGTGCCACCTAACGGTGGAAACTCTAACAAGAGCTTTTCTCAACCGCTAAACTAAAGCATTTCTGGTTCAAGGCTCGAGTATAAAGGAAAACTGTGTAAGCTTCCAGGACTCTGCGTTTTCAAACATGGTTTGAGCATTCTCCATGCGATGGCGCTCTACGACTAGTTTCAATATTTGTAGTGAAAAATCCAAAAACATGAATTGCATCAAATAGTCGCTTTAACAAACACTAACAAACGTTTGATTAATACCTATAATTAATTGGACGCACATGCAACGCTATTCCAACTATTATTACAATTGTCGGCGATTATGCGGTGCGCACTTGCCGCGCGCGCATTTTCCATTATTAATTAACGTTCATATATTTACGTAGTTAGTAGTTTATGCAGTTAATTAGTAATGTATGCAATTTCCATTCTCGGCCATTACGCTCGCGCACGTTAACAAATCGTTTCAATTATTTATAACTTTCGAAATTCGCGTGTCGCCTAGAGGGGGGATGTTTGTAAATGTCGTTAATCCAGACGAAATAGGCAGTTACATTATGAGTGTACATACTCCGAAGTACATAAAATGTTGTCAGAGTAATGAAAACGTGTCAAAATGATAATTTAATCATTTGCAATGAATCAAACGGTTTAGCAAATATTCCATGCTAAACTATTTCAATCAAAATCGTAAAGTCATTGGATATCCTGCGGCGCTAGGTATTAATTCGAAATACTTTGGGGCGTGTGATATTGCTATAGAAAAGCTAAAATTGTGTAACTGATGAAGGTGTTAATTGAATTTCATTATTGTCCTGGCGGTTTTAAGGGAGGCGTTGTTAATTTTAGTTGGGAAAACTAAACGCCGAAGTAGATTGTTTTGATAGTTCGAGAAATAGATTTATTTCAGGTATTTTTACTTTAAACGTACAACAACAGATAATGTTCTTGTGGTTTAATCTAATACCCGTCCGAAATTAGACTAGGCCTTTATCTTATGTTTGTAGGAAGTGACAAAACCGCCGCTTCACTGATAAATAATGTTCGCGCGCGCCAATTGGGCGTGTTTATTGCGGTGCATCGCATTGCATCTAATTTTACACCTCGATTTTACGGAATTCACGGGCCCACCCTCCACATGTGGATGTGGAAGATTGCCGGCCTGCCCTAACACGTGAAGCAGCATTAACATCCTCTTTCCGTCATTCCGTCATTTGCATTTCCGGTGCCGCGACGGCGCTCATTAGTCAACGCCTTCGCACGTCAGCCTTGTCCGCGAAAACAACAAAATCTATCTTTGCGACCATCACCAAGAGACACTAGGACTTAGCTCGGCCGCGCCGCTGACAACCGACAGCGACGTGCATTTTCTTCATTTGTCGTTCGTTTCCACCGGTCGCGCCCTTCTTATTCTTCGCGCGTCAGGACACGGCGCGACATGATCGCGGTGATCATTAAAACTGAAGGACGCGCTCACACATATCGGCACGATTGCGGCCCCGACGATCATTAATCCAACGTCAGCATGTCCGCTGACAGCGGCGCTCTCTCGCCCTCGCCGAGTGTTTTTATCTGTCCGGAATGGCAGGGCGCTCTCGACGCGAAGCCATCCTTCACGGCTCTGTCGCTGTCGCCGGCAGGAACGACTGCAACGACAGAAACGCATTGCGCTTGCAGGCCGACCATATTATATACTCTTGTATATCTATATATACACACATTTAACTGCTACTTCTACACCGCTGCAACGATGCACTGGTGAATTATTGTTTCGATATCTAATCATATTACGTCGATTCGATTAACGGGAACCAGCCCCTCGCTGCGTTTTTATCATTTTACACAGTTCACTGGTAATTGTGTCTGTCTGGTACATGGGCATTATTCCTATTAGATAGGTATTAGCGACATAATACATTAAATTTGTGAGTGTGATTGTGACTCACCCTCGAATTATGAACCAGACAATATTAGCGATGCCGCTTGGAAGAATTAAATCCTAATGCTTTTTGCAATCTTTTATAAGATAAAAATTTTATTAAAATTATATTTCGATTTTAAATCTTACTCATATCAATAATAGATTTAATACGTAAAAAAGTTAAAAATTAGTCTGCAAGATCTAAACTAGATCCAACCGGCAAACTTCAAACACGTAAATAATCCCAAGTCCAATACTTGCTACTACCTAAGATAGTAGTACCAGGGATGAAAGAGAATGCGCAACGAAATATTGAAACGATTGGAGCGATTCCTGCGATGAGCACAGTGGAAAAACATATGAAATATTTATAACACTTTTTGGCAAAGCGGAAAGGTAAGCGAGGCAAACAGAAGAAATAGAAAAACTTAAAATATTTGTGTGGAGAAGAGAAGTTTTGGGGCGAAACAAGCGCTCACGTTCACCTTCATCCATACTTATGACTTCTTCGGGGGAGCGTTGTCGACATGAGGTTATTTTCATTTTCATTTTTATTTTTATTTTAGTTGCGTGTGTGTGCATTTCTGACGGATTGATTTATGTTTCATTTTTCGGTTATTCGCATGAGGTGGGTGCCCGTCATCGGTGAAGCCTAATGGCTATTTCACCACAAAAATATATCTTGCATAGGGTTGGGAATCTTTGTCGGGTGGCGTATGTTTGTATTCTGTGTAAATATTTCACATGGAGTAATATATGGTATGTCATAATGGGGTTTTTCAAATTACTGAAAAATCTATTTTTCAATATAATAAGAAAGAAGAGGACGACGTTTACTTGATTAGTTGGTTTCTGGGTAATATAAAAATTGATCTAAGTGCATGTTACAGTATTTATTATGAATTTGTGTCGATGCAAGTCACTGTGTCACATACTGGAGTACTTCCACCCCCAAGCTCTGATAATACTACACAAAACCTAAAATTATTAACGATGTGCTGCGTACAGAGAAACAAACATATCATCTAAACAACTATTATCTCTATGACTACCTGCTGTGGGTTAGTATTTATAGATGCATTGAGATAGCACGCGAAATAATCATGCCGACTGATCCTGTTCGGGCGGTTGCTGCGCTAGTTTTGATTAATTCTCGGAAAATCGCGTTGTGCGAATTCGCGTGGATTATGTATCGGAAGTAATAAGCGGCGGACGATTGTGTCGCCTGATTGCGGCTCATCCACGGGGGTTCTGATCAGTCCAAGCCACACCAGTGGTCATTTACCTCATCCCCTTCATCATTACCGCACTATCTTCACCATCCACCACTAACCACTACTTATATGTATTCCATCAGCAAATGGCCACAGTCTACTGTGCATGCGCTATTTAGCAAAAACCGAAATTAAGCACAAAACCAATAATGCAAAGCTCCCCTTTAATATGTATTTGCAATATGTGTATATAAATATACAAACTTAAACTATAGAAATGCTCATTTGATAAAATGAGTAAGAGTAAGTTTGCAACTCAACACAGCCTGCGGATTGTGCGAGGGTGGTATGCGAGCACATCCACGTGGCTGTGGAACTAAAGGATTAATTAATAGTCGAACCCTTTTTGTAATTAACGTAGGTTGGAGTTTATACAGGTCGGATTTACCGCTCCTAATCTACTTTAAGTCAACTTAAATGAATACAAGCATATGCCGTGATGTGATGTCGAAGGCAACACAGGAATTTTTTTTGTTGCGACAACTAGTTCATGGCGTGGAACTAACTCTCTTGGAAACGTTAACAAAGAGCAAACAAAACGTATCTGGTTCATGTTTGCACTTTATTAAAATATTGCGATAAATAAAGAGAGAGACGCGTTTCCTCGCATTTCGCCAATTTTGCTGTCGTCGTTTTTGCTGTCGCTCTTCTATCGCTTATGCTACCTACGCTCTTGTTCTTGTTACACGCGTGATTTTTCGTATTTTAGTTCGCATCTTACGTGTGTGCGCTACCGTCTGCTCCTACATCATTGCGAAAATCTATTTTTCTTCGACTATATCCGAAAAATAAATGACAAAACGAGGAAGAAGCTGGAAAGGACGCTGGCAGAGAGTGGAAAAAACAAGGGAGCAAAAAGTGGAATAGCGGTAATGTCCTTGCAGTAGTATATTCTCGCGTTGAGGAAAGATTGATGGAAGGTATAAAAATAACTGTTTAAAAGACCGTTGTTTCATTACGCGCAAACATGTCTTGTACACGATTGTACACATGTTTTACCAGGAGGAATTATTACCTGAAATGTTGTAGTCTTTTATTAGTTATTATTTGCACACTCCTACAGTTCACCGTTCTTTTTCTTTTTATAAATCAAATTTTTTTATTAAATAACCAGACATGTAGTTTAATAAATTGTTTTTAATGTAATTTATCTCAAAGGTGTATGTATACTTTTTCGGATATTCTATGCACCTTTTATCGAATGGGGATGTACGTTATACGTGAAACGCAAGGAGCAATGAATGTTTTACGCACGCGTTTACGTTTAGTGTTCAGAGTTCTGCGTTTACATTGCGAGGGTAGTAGCTCAAACAAAATTCGTGCTTTTGTTGTGGGTCGTAAAAAACACTGCTCGTCAGAGTGTCGTCGTCCGTCATCAATTAAAAGTTTTATCATTACCCATGTGGCGTATATGATTAATATACTTCGTCGTTTTGGATTAAAATTCTTTTGGCAGTAATGCTTAACAGTTACTTTCTTGATGGAAAAAACATGTATATATAAATATATATTTACATTTATATATGTATTAGCTAAATATTGTACTTAAAAAACGTGTAAGAATTGTTTCTACTTAAATACTTAATAAATTAAAACAATTTCTCAGTGGCGGATACTCCATAAGGCGCAGTTTGGGTCAGTTTTTATAAACTATTCTCAAGAGTAAAAGAATATAATACGTTATCATTGAAGTAAACAACTAGAGTTAACCTCACTTTATTAAATTTTTTTAAATTTGTTTATCTAAGGTGATATTAAATGGGATATGGAGTATCAGTCCGAACAGGGCTCCCCAAGAGAAATATAAGTTTAATTTCACCAAGCAAGTTGATGGTTTTTCTCAGTATTAAAAATGTCAGTCCCCTCAATAGTATAATTAAATTAAAAGCCACAAACAATATAATTTATTTATAATTTATACCACGATTCATAATTCCTATCCTCATTAAAAATGTTCAACTTTAAATGTCTTTTCAAGACACTAATAACGCTCGAGAAAGGGGGGGGTGGATGCATATTATGGGTTCAACATATAATTTTAACATATTTTCTTGCTTTCTCGCAATCAATTAGCATAACCTCCTAAAGTAAGTTTTCCTGAGAGAGTTATCAAGAAATAAAGCTTTTAAATACTTCTTATGATAAGGTCAAGTGTGATAATCGAAACTCTTGAAATAAGACCAAAATTTTTTGTATCCAATACCACTCATAACGCCCAAACTTAGTATCTCGCAGGAATACATCAGACATTCAAAGAAGGACTAGTAAATTCTCTGTATGGTAGGGCTCACAGTGACTCCTCTAACCCTAAAAAATGTTTTCGGTAGCTGCTCTCAATTGTAGTCCAAATTAAGAGCAGCTACAACATATCAATATTCTCCGTTTTTTAATATTTAGTCTCTTATAACTACTAAACTAATAATTCTACAGAAACATGTTAGACGATTATAGTAAGATGAATACATCCTCTAGAAAAGAGAGTAAGTACATGATAACGATTGTAACCTCTAAAAAAAATACATGTTTAGAGCTAAATATTACTTTTTCTAAATTTATTCCGCTGTTTACATGCAATCGGCCATAACTTTTAAAGTAAATATCTCGCAGGCATACCTACAGGTTACAAAGGCATTAATTAATTTTCTTTTGATGATGGAGTTATAGATGATGCTTTCAACCCTAAAGAAAAATCTTAAATTAAAGACTTAGGCATAACATTTTCTTTATTTATTCTGTTTTTAACAATAAAGAACTTACAATTTGTTGTTCCTTGAGGAACCAACAGGAACTAATTAAATATCGTTAAAACCGTGATTTAATTCTCTCTACGGTTAAAATAGAATACCGCGGCAAAGGGCGTAAAATAAAAACATAATAATTTTCTTGTTTTTCTTAAATGTCGGACATAACTATTCTATAGAAATCAAATGCATATCAGATCAGATGCAGAAATGCAGTAAAATGCGTTAACTAGTTCACAAGTTATTGCTAACTAAATGCGGACAAACATGTAAAATTATATGGCAATCTAACACCTCCTCATCACGTGGTTTTGATTTCTTCCTACAGTTTGCCGTTTAGGCCTACGAAATGGCGACGGTGAATGTCTGATGGTTATACACTGAATTAATGTGCACGAAGTTTTTTCAACGAACTAGGCGCATTGACAGGAAAAAAAAGTTATTATGATTCAAATAAACATTAAAATAATATATAACATCAAATTTAGGAGGCTATACACTGACGCCATCTCGTGAGTCTAAGCGGCGAACCGTGGAAGAAAAACAAAACCAAAGAGGAGTTAGATTGCCCCATCAGTGTAAACAATGCTTTCTAAAAATGCTATAAATAGTCTTTAATTTATGGCATTTACCTAAGGTTGGAAGAGATATCTTACTGCTTTCCTGAAAAAGAATTTAATTATTTTTCTAACTACTGTAATTCCTGTAGGATAAATATTATAAGAAAAACAAGAAAACATTTAGAAAGTATTATGATTGGCTTTTAATCTCTGCTCTTTGTAGCAAGATGCTATTTTAACCGTAGAGAGAATAGGTTTCTGTGGGATAATTAGTACAAGTTGTGTGCGATTTGTTGTTAAAACATAATAAATGAAGAGACTGTAATGTCTAGCTCATAATTATGATTCTTTTTTCTGGAGTTGAAAGCATCATCTATGACTCATTATCAAAAGAACGCACTTTTGTAACGTAGGTATGCCTGGGGGATATTTACTTTAGATGTTATGACCTAGTGCATGTAAGCAACAGAATAAATTTAGAAAAAGTAAACTTTAGCCTTGGAAATGTATTTTTTTCTAGAGGTTATAAGCGTTATCTTATGCTCTCTTTTCTGGGCAATGTAATCATCTTTCTATTGTTGTATAATAGGTTCTTGTTGAATATTGAGTTCAGAGCGATTTAGTATTAGGAACAGTAGAAATGTAGAAAACGAAATGTATCCCTTCATTTGAGCCTTTTCTCGGGCATTACGCAGGTTATCCTCGGTTCTATCATCAAGAAAACATATGAGCATTTTTATACGTATATCGTCCAGAGGCAATATTAGTTTAAGGCGATTGAACGTGAAAAACAGAAGCTAGTTTAGAAAATGTTATATTTTGTATAAATATTATTAATTTATTCATTTTCCTAATAGTTCTACGTGATTGAAATGGCCTAATAATAGTTTCTTGTAGAATAATTTAGGAGTTATAGGCGAATCAATGTTAATATACAGTATAATGTTCCGCAGGTGTTATGTTTAGTTTATAGGTTGAACTAATTGCTGATCATTGCGTAGGATGATTCGTTAAGGAGTTATAAGTGATGGAATTATAATTCAATCCTAAATCAGCAAGTGAGATGACCAATTAAATTTTCACATCTACATCCTTTAATATTACCGCTGATTGATGTTTACAAAGTGGCAAATAAAATTAAATTAAGGTTCCATATAACTAATCTGCCGAAGAGAGAATTTGACGAAACGATTTTAACTTTATTACAACGTATTATGATGTAAATAATGCGGTCACGTCGAACGCTGGAAGCGCGCACGCCTGTATTAGGTTTGCGGGCACAATTTCGAAGGAAATTAGTACAAAATTGAATTATATTACGTTATATTTTATCAATAAAATTAAACCGAAATTATAGAGAGCCAACACGATCTGCGCTGATTAGATAATATGTAATTTAGTCTAATTGAATTCTAATCAAATATAATTTACCCACACATAGCATCCATAATTCGTGATATATCGCATACTATACTAATCAACAGTATGAATGACTGAATTTCAAGTGCGAATGCCAAAAAAGCACGAGGAGTAACCGGAATCAAAACAGGTAATCAAATATGAATCACATTTCAATATTTGCTTACAGGGCTGAGCATAAAACTCAACTGAAGATGAAATTAGGAAAATTAAATTCTTATTCAAATTTTTTTATCATGAATCTCGTCGATCTTTCGTACAAATATAAACAACCACGTGGTGTGTAAAAATGGACTCATATCTATAGGTAATGATTCTGAAGGTTGATCTGAAGAAATATAACTTCAATGAATGTAACAAAAAATTTACTTATTACCAGATATAATTCAATTTTTATTGTAGTGTATTATACATTTATTTTACCAATTAAATAAATATCATCCTATTAAAGCGACATCAACTAATATCAATTATAAAGCAATTTCAAACAATTTCACAGGCACATAGACATTTCAGTAAAAATAAGTCAGCCCTTCATTGAAGTGCTGAAAAGTGAAACCGAAGCGATCGAAGCGCGTGTAGGGTATTAAAATAAATGCGATATCATTTGTATCAATTCGGTGGTAGGTTCGGCAGCTATAGGTCGAATAGTAGCGAGCGCACTCGACCACCGGCGGCAACAGACCAGTCGATGAAACTCCGATCCGAACGAAACTTTTAACCGAATTTACAAACTGCCAGCCGGGCTGGCGGTAATTCGACTCCCCCACGTCGCCGCACGTCGTCTGTGTCTCTCGAAATTACCCAAAGCCGCCACCATCCGCACGTTGGCCGTTTACCATTCAATTGAATATAATAACGTTTTGCCTTTTGTGCTCGCGGAGTGATATAAATGAGGCAAAAGCCGCAGAGCAATTACACGATATCAACCACATAGTCGTACCCCGCTCATATTTTTCTATTAAACGTCGAACGTGCGATGCACGATCGGGAAATAATGTTTGTTTCGCAATTTCCACACTGCTCATTTTCGTGTTCATGTTCTCATTCACTCTTTGATGGATACATCAAAGTGATTAATTTAAATATGAGTTTGTCATGGAATAGCTGTCTGAAATGATGTAAACCAAATTCTAATAATTATTGCCGTACGCATACTCATACTTGCAGTTTCGCTGTTCTACAGTTCACCGTAGGTATGGAAATAAATGGGATTCACGAAATTTGTTTCTGACGATAAAGGGTGGCTCATGGGTTCAGGGTACAACCAGTATGGAATGATGTATAGGTACAGCTAGGTAGGTATTGCACAATGTACAAGAACGACACTATCGACAACACGTACATGCGGGCGCTGTTCGCCCCATGCACCACACACGATTACCATAATACCTCTATTAATTAGTCACCCCGTTATCATTATCATTCCACTGAAAATCGCACACACGAACGTAGACAGACAGAGTATCTCTCTACCTGTGCGGGCAGGGCCTAAATTCGCGCTCTCCATCGTCATTTGCAAACCGAAACCGTTGGTTGTAAAGTAGCTCGCGCGGGGGTGTCTACAGTGCTGCGACATGTACTCGTGGCTCGTGAGGGATGCAATGCTTTAAACAACCACCTCCACCTCCGAGTCGGCCTTCGCTATTTACCTTGGCTGTAGATAATGTTGATGTTGTTGCTGATGCTGCTACAGCTGCTTCTGATGGGCTACCAGCCAGGAGGGTCTTGTGTCCATAAACCGAGACTGGATGGGCCAATAGATTATGTTTGCTTTTTTAAAGTTGTTCTCTGAGGTGGATTTAGTATTAAAGAAGCATGTATATAATTTATAAAAATTGTATGGCAAATGATTCTACGATTTGACTCGAATTCGTAAATTCTTTTGCACTCAAAAGTTTTGACAAATTTCGCATCTTGTGTACTTATTACTTAAGCGTAGCGGCGCACGTCTGAGATGTTGTAAACTGAATTACAGCGGAAGCGTTTGTAGGTGTTGTTATCACTGTGTAGAGAACGAGATTAAAAAGGAACCTCTTTATCTCGACGCCGCGCCGCCCGTACTTGCTTTTTCTTCTTCTACTCTTCGTAGAATGCTGCTTGCGAATCGTACGCTTTGGCATCCATCGCTCCCTGTCTACGTATAGCTTTCTTTTTATCTTATCTACTTAACCGTCGCGCCGATAATTCCAATCCTTGAATCCTTGACGTATTCTTTAGCCGGCGGTGCGAAGAATACGCCCAATGCGCGCAGATAAATCTCTTTAGAGATCCAGACGTGAACTTTATATCTCCGGACAGTGCTACAATCGCTGGTTTATTGGTATTAACGAATAGCAGTGCAAATAATGAATGTTAAATCGCATATAGAAAAAATACCCCGATATAGCTATTGGGATTCGGTATACGTATATAGCGAAGAATTAAATCGCACCAAGTGCTCATCAGAATTCCATTAGGAACTAATGAATAATTGATCGCGATCGACGCTGCTGGCGCAGTTTGAAAATGTAGTTGTTGTGTCCCGGGTGTATTTCTATTAAATTTTTTCCGTTATTGTTTGCCCCGTATTCTGTCGTCAACACGTCTGCGGGACGTCATAAGTGTCTGCGGGATAAAGCTGCTGCTGCGAAATAAATTAAAGAGGCTTTTAACAATTTGTTAGTAGTAACATGTAAAATGTATGAATATGCAAAGCCTCTCGGCGCTAACATTAAGTCAAATCCTCTTCAACCTTTGCTACCGCCAACGCCGCCAACGTCGGCTACGCCTCCACCGACACATCATATCCTTTCGTCCCCGGCTTTTCTATCCCAACCAGGGTCATGCTTTGCTAACGACAGTAATTTCGTTTCAATTTCTCTACGGTCACTTACTTTGAGCCAACACTATGTATAGATTTTGCATTATGTATCCTTTTGCAGACAAGGAGCATCGTTTCCGGTTTGTAATTTGTAATTATACGCTCTTGTAGTCCAGCCCGCTCTTCCCATCGCAGCACCATCTCCATCTCCGTCATCGCATTTCCATTTTACACTCGTTAAGTGCGTTCGTTCAACGTCCCGAGAGTTCGTCGTATTCAGCAGTCGAAGAATTGTAAGTTTTCCATTCAGGTAACGCGACGCTTAGATGCGGAATCGGGAGGGAGACTGGGACAGGGGTTATAAAGTTAGGGCCGAATCTCAAATCCGACGGCATCGGAGAAAACAAATAAATTTCCGATAATGGTCCTTAATGCGTTGCCATTATCCTGGTGTGTATAGTTTATATCCGTATTGAGCGCATGGCGAGGGGTTGATAAGCTGCGCACTTTATCTTGTGGTCATCACCATCAACAAACACCGGATACTGTTACGGAATCAAACTCCACTGTATGTTTCGTGTTTAAGGACGTACAGAAATAGTTTTCTTGAAATTGAACTTAATGAATATAAAGTCTGCATGCATCTGTTAAAGCAAATTTCAGGTTGTTAGTTCGCAGGCGCCCTTTTATTTCTGTTCTCGAGAAATACATAATATGTCGATGGTTTAGTTTGCATTTTAAATATTCTAACGAGGTAGTGCAACAGTGTTTCATTCTTGTGGCTTAAAAAACAGATAAAACGTTAAATTATGCAGATGAAAATGTATGCGGCGCGGTGCATCAAAGCATCCGCCGCACTTTATGTCGCTTGCAAAGACACTTAAATTCTTTTACATTTTTCCTAGCTGGGAGGTTTCGCTTTTGCATAGAAAAAGGATAACGGAAACCTATGTAACCACGAGAGCAAGTGAACAAATTGCAAAAACTTCTTGTATCTGTATAAAGTTCTAAGTAAGATGAGGTGTAATGGCAATTAAAATGAGTTAAACATATTTTGTAAGAAAATGCACCTCTTGCTTATCTAAAATTTCAAAAATTGAGGTTTACTTTTAATTATACCTAATTTCAAAAGAAAAGAAAACTTAAATAATGAGGCCTAACATAATTAAGTACGCAGCATGCGCAAAGTGAGTTGGCAAGTAGCGAGCGGCATCTCCAACGACCCGTGAAATTTGTCGAATTGGTTCTTTGGCGGCAAGGTTTGCGAAGGATACAATTGCGGGAGTCGAGGATTTCGATTCTTGAAGCTTGTATAGAATCGCAGTTATTTGAGCCGTTCGAATTTTCCAGCTATTACAAGGAGTTTGTGGTCGGCGGATAATTGCAATAAAATAATTGCTTCTTAAAGCATTCGCCAAGCAGTCTCCCGAGAAATATCTGGGAATTGTTACTCAAATTTCGTTATAACTTCCTTCCAATTTACAAAATAATCGAGTTATTTTAATATGAATGTTCTTGTAACTGTAAAACAAGAGTTTCAAAATTCTAAAAAAAAAATACAAAAACAAAATTAAACTCTCTGGTGGCACCAAAGGTTGCTAAAAAGAGCCCAAACATTATTTTCAGACATATCTACATGAAAGGAAAGCACACATTTATCATTTGGAACTAATCAACGACACAACCAGGCCATATATTACTTGATGCTTGTCGAATACATAACACGCGAACGAAAAGGCAACGAAACGCTACGCTCGTATAATTCGTCTTTATGCGTTCGCATTCATATCGTTCACTCATAAACGCCTCCGTCGCGAATGTCATATATCAGCAGGGCACAAAGCGTTCGCGTCGCGACGCCGCGGATAGGTGCCGCCGGCGCCTGAGAAGACAAAACATCGCTCTCATCTTTCTCGCTGCTATAAAAGCGCGTTTTGTTTAAACATTATAATCGTTGGAACGGCTCCGCTCGACGCTACACAACTCAGCGTGTTCGATTGAAAGGATTGTTCTCATCGTCTGCAATGTCGGGCATTTGATTTACACACCCGATTGTGCGTGTATATCAAGAGAAGCGCTTGAGTATAAACGCATTGTCTCTGCTAAATATTGCAGATTTCACTTACACGCCGCTATTGTCTATGAAAAAGTGAAGCGCAACTGGGATACTGAACGTGGAACGTGGAAGGAAACATGGGAAAAAGATAATATGTACGTGTGCCATGGCGGATATACGCCGGAAAATGTCCCGGTAGCTGTACAAACAAACAAAAAAAACGCAACTCTCTATGCAGGAAAAAAGATAAGGCGATAAGAGAGGAGTAAACGGTCTGCGGTTTTAATAAGCGCCGCATTGTAATTTGCTTATCTCGACAGGCGGTTTTTCAGCTACTCTTTGCGCAAAGAACACAAAGGAATGAATGAATGAATAAGTGAATGGAATAGTGGCGCTGGTTGTATTCTGTCATTCGCGTCGATACGCGCTACCCTTATTTATCTGTGCACACTTTTAATTACAATTGAAATAATATCACTCTTACATTATTTCAACGCAGATTATTTAAATCGGTTTAATTTTATTTTACATGTTAGTAAACATGCGGCGCCCAGGCTAACAGACTAAAGTAAACTAACATAGGTGGATGCTAGTTTATGCTAGAATAATTTTTAATTAATAATCGTCGAATGCGCAATACTGCACACGAAAATACAAACTGTGTATGAAACGCATGGTTCACGCTGGATGAATATCAACATTTGTGCAGTCCGGGATAAATGCTATGGTGGTGAAAATCGTGAAAGGGGTTGAAAATATTGAGTGCGATTTGGGTCCGTATGAAACACAATACGCACACATGTGTAGATTCGTTTTTGGGTTTCGTGCTTTATATGTTTAATTTTCATTATTTAGCTTTTTCTCTGTACTGTGGGCAAACAAACTTTGCAATTGATCAACAATGGCGTTCTGTCTTAGGTTTTGTACAATACACAAAAATTAACTTAAGGCTTATAGTTTAAAATTCAATCTATAATACTTATACTTTTTTGTTATATATATAAATTATTATTCTTGTCAAATTGCAGAATAATATTAGAGATCATTGCTATTTAGGTCATGTTAGCTTTAATGCTTATTGTATTACATGCACTAAATTAAGTCTAAATTCATGCATATATCATGCCATGACGTGTGTAATTATGAAGTATTGATTACTAATAAATCATATTATCCGCTTTTCTAGAAATGCCTGAAATTCTGAATTTAATTATAACATTAGACGTAAATGCAACAAACAAACCTTTTCAAAATTTTATTTTTTTCTCTATTTTGACGTGTATTACGTCTTTAAAATGCCTCTACAGCTTAGAATTTTGAGATAAACATTGTCTCACTTTACAAATTTACAGCTGCGCTGTTTAGAGCCGCAGAAAGTTGAAATAAATATCATAAGAAAGAAATTTATTGCAATTCAATCCTTTTTAAGCAAACAACTCTTGTTCGCTTTCAAATACCGTGTGGTTGGTGCAAGAATGAAAGTCTGAAATCGATGAAAATTGAACCTATTTCGAAGTATTAATCATTGAAGCTTCGATACGAAGCTAAATAAAAACCAAGTTTGGTTTTTCTCAGCGAGGACTACTATTAGGTTTGGCACATTTACATATTACGAGTATATCACTACTCAAAAGTAATTAATAGAAACCCGTACGTACGAATTGTGTGAAATTCTAAATCGGCGAAACATCGACAACTCTTTGAAATTACAACAATTGGAATAAAAGTAACAACAAGCCAAGCAAACTAAAGTGTTAAAAAATGTCAAAACAATTACGTTTAATGTAGCAAACAATATTTTATGTATTTTTATGCAATTTTTTAATGCAAATTATTCGTTTCATCGTAAGAGTAATGATTAAATTTTTGAATTTAACTCTTCATTGTTTCAATTAGCCAGTCCAGTGATTTACAGCTACGGATGCATAGGAAGCGCTCGGTTCTTCTCCGCGGGCGCGTGTAATCTTACCCTCGATTGGCTCTCAATAGCGTTTTAGTCCTTTTTAACTGCACCAGAGCCTGCAGGCCCTGCAGCGCGCGTTTAAAAACCTATTATACTGACTCATCCGCGCTCATTTTCATTACGGAACTATTTTCGTTTGCATTCAAGTGCTTTCCTGCATGCGACACGATCCCAACGTCGTTTCGTTGCCAACGTGTGCACATTCTTCCTGCAGCCTGCACATTATATACATAATGTTGCAATAAATTTAAGTTCAAATTCATCTCAGACTATCAAATAAATAATCTAAGTTATTGACCAAACACAATTTGTATAAATTTGAAAATTCTAATTTTATTAGATATGCTGAATAAAATTTGCCTCTTATTTTTTATTATCGTTCCACTTTAACAGCAACGGGAAGTGCAGTGCAATAAATTAGCGTCGCAGGAGTCATACTATTCGAGAACAATATTCCTCTCTTCTCCAACATTGTAGACAATCAGCGCATGATCTTCCGATAAGTGAAACATGCAGGGTCGAAAATGCATGCAATAAATGTATAAAAGTAAAAGTGGTTGGCGAAAGACCGACAATTCGTCACTAACGGCAATGCAACGAGTCGTAATGCACAACGTTATTGCAAGCTACCTAGTGGGAGTCACTGGCACGAACTGCAAAGGGGATGAATCATAAATGTACAGTACAGTACAGTACAACGTACAGCAGAGGGTGGCTTTCCTCCACTGGTCTGGTCTTCTCACTGCAAAAAGGAGATACAGTGTCGTTCGTATGAACGCAACAGTAAACAATTTAATATTTCTCTCTTTGCTAACGCACCCACTGTATGAAACTACCCCCGACGGTCTGAGGACGTCATACATTATTATACCATTAGTGCTCTATTCTTAAATTTCTCTTTGATCCTTCTGCTGACAGAACAACACGAGACGACGGCGCAGCGCTCCGGCATCCGCTAAAGTGAATTATGCCGAATGACTTTTAAATTATCTCTTCATGGCGCGATGTCATGTAGGGTGAGTTTCAATGTGCAAATCCCAAATGGGAAAAAATTGAAATACCTCATTTATCAATTTTGTATTTATTCAAATTGAAAATTCCCCCTCGTCTTGTTTTTAAATGTTCCCAAAAAAATATTGAATTTAGTTTGTCTAAAGTTTCCTATTCCTATCTAACAAATCTTTAAATCATAATAGCACTCTCAGACACATAAAAAATACATAAAGCGACGCAATTTAAAGTTATTAGTAATAGAGAGTAAATGGAAAGCAGAGTTTTGAGATGATATTTAACTAAACATTAACTAGGCGCACACGTTGAAGGAGTACTTAAGAGATTCCCTGGGAAATTCATGTATTTCTAATGAAGAAACTTACCACTGAGAAGTGGAAACTTGGAATAGAGACGCACTGCTCGCCTTGTGTGCCGCGAGAGGAGCCGTTCAGGCAACAGCTTAAAGCGTGTACATCCGAAACGCGCCCGAAACCGGAATCTACGAGCCAGTGATAAGACGCGAGTGCGAAACTAGATAGTACATAAACGAGTGAATACCAGACACCGAAGGGATGCGAAATTAGCGCCGCTCGGACGGAATGGCAAGAAAGAGAAAGATGACGAGCGAATATTAATTAAATCCAATATTAAAACCGCGAAACGTTACGTTTTCTAAAGTTTTTTCATTACCACTTAATTAAAACTTCGCTGCTGCTACTGCTGCTTGCTTCCCCAACGAAAACCGTATAGCACCGGAATTACAGAAATCTCCTATTGCAGTACAACATTCTTCAATTAGTAATTGCGAATTGCTAATTTGCTCGTGCAAATGTAACGTTTGCATTTTTGCATCGTCAGCAAAACTAATTTGCATTATTTTTCCAAGGCGTTAGGGTCCACCGT
Source organism: Lissagria laeviuscula (assembly GCA_030264695.1). Lineage (NCBI taxonomy): Eukaryota > Metazoa > Arthropoda > Insecta > Coleoptera > Staphylinidae > Lissagria > Lissagria laeviuscula. Next base: position 62,730 of record JARJDU010017437.1, on the reverse strand, counting down.
CGTCATGGTGGTCGCGTCGTAATCATAACTAAAATTTTGGAACAAAATGCGTAATTCACTTTGATGCTTTTGGGGTAGCAAATCCAAGTGGGGTTTCGTCCTTAGTGCGTTCGTTTAATGTTTAATGAGAAATTAAATCGTAAGCATAACAACGCGATAAACAAAAGGCGGCTCTTCGCAGCCGGCGTGGACAAAAGGACGAGTAAATAAATAAATAATGAGGGCTTTTGTGTCGTCGGCGGCGATAGCGGCGTCTTCGTCCTTATTTTCGTCCTCGTACTCAATGTCGTCTTCGTCTTCCTCGTACGCCTGGTATTTATTATACTAAACGAGAACGTCTTGTGCAAGGCTTTCAGTGGTCTGGCGAGTGAGACCAATCTGGATGGCAGCCCTAGACCGACGACACCGGAGCCAACGACGCTCGGCGGTGGCGGCGGACGAGGGAATTTAATCCCGGACATTCTGGATGTTAAAAAGAAGATCAATTGCGCATAATACGCCCACTATTCAAGAAGAGCGGAGAAGTAGTTGCTATCTGGACCAAGGGTAGGGAACCTTAACACGGGGTCATCTCCAGATGATGCCTAACAAATTGCAAAATTCGCAGTATACACATCTATTAAAGGAATCCCTAATGATAAAAACGTTGCTCACCACTGATCGTGACCAACAGAAATTTTATTTCTGTCTTGTTTCTTTTTCTTTATTCTTTTACTTCTTAGGTCTGGGATGCATCTTTTATCTGAGATTGCTTATAATTAATTATATATAGTTATACCTTCTAAAGACCTCTCTTGGTTTAAAGAATAGTAGGTTGGGGGACCAGTCAAAAAATGCAATTACTAGAAAATCGTATGCATATACGTGGCACCACTTGCGTTGCGTATGGTAAATGCAAATCGGGCTTGCGTACTTGTACTTGCGTGATAAATCCATTACGCGCGGGCGGCACACCAAACCGGGTACGCCGCGCACTAATGTTTGCAGCCGCAAATTGTGACAAAGTAACTGATCTAATGTTGGCCAATGTCGTTTGATCACACATCTGTCGCTCAGGGGTAATGCGATTGAGCGCGGAGTGGTGTCGGCAAACCGTGACACGCCGCACAGGCACAGCCCGATAATGTCCCCGGAGAGAAAGCGCAGCCACTGCCGGTCCGCTTGTTTCCTTCCGCAACGCGCCTGCCGCAGTCGCGGGCGGACTAATAGAAAAAATTATCATAACCCTCGGTTATAATATCCGTAGCGGAATTGAGATAACGAGCGCGCGCCTGCCACCGACCTGGACCAACAGCGATTTCAGCCCGATTTGCACTCCGGATAAAAGCGCTCACCCTCTGCTGCTTAGAGCTCAGATGCGATGCAGTTTGGGATCCTGCGACAGCGACAACGACACCGCCCCACGTCGAGCTACGCCGCCCCGTCAAAATCCATAATCGGATTTGCTGTATTGCCGTAACCCGTCGAACCAGCACCGCTCCAACCTTCTTCCCTTCAATAACCTAACACAACACGGCTCTCTTCTGGTTTTCTATCGTTTCGCTTTTTTATCGCCGTCCTTTCCGTAGTTACATGCACATTATACAGTTCGTCATATCATAGAAGCACTTTGAAGATTGCATAGTTTTCTTTCAAGGTTCTTAAAGCTACGTCGAATTGCAACTTGAATCCTTGAGGGACCTTCTAAATCCTTAAGCCTGTGTACTAATCCTACAAATTCTAGAAGTAGTTATCTGTGGTTTTGAACGCACGGTGTATAAGTACTCACATTCTTAAGCATTATCTGGGAGCGGTAAGCCGTGGAAGAGTTTCATTCTTTTCGTTCCTTTGGCCGTCGTTTTCGTTCATTTCGTACACTTTGAAAAATTTACATTTATATTGAAATTAATTTTATTTATTTTCCTCGAAGGCTGCTGTTCCTCTTTTCAGTTGCAAAACTGCCACTGTATAAATAACGATATTCAGCGAGAAAAAGGCAAAGAAGAATAGCACATAAATAAATGAAATTCTGGCAAACTCCTTCATAACTTTGCCCGCTCCTGTCGGCTAGTTATCAATGCTCCCGATCCCGATACAACTCAACACACTGAACCCTTTTTAATAGTTCATTAGGGTACTCCTCCTTCTCGGTACTGATAATATAAATCATTCATACCCCACTCACGTACAACGCGCGCATCATCTCATCTCCCCTATGCCGGTGAACCTAGAATTTCTTTCCCCCTTGCTGGTGCTTCTTATATTATCATGCCAGACAGATAACAAAATAATTAGCGTTCTTGGTTAGTCCTTAGTCAATACAATAAGGGATGTGCTTAATCACAACAGAAATTTATTCAGACAACAAAACACAGTACATTGTCAATATGAGACATGATTTTTTTTCCTGGATTCGAAGGTATAAGCATATAAAAATTGTATAAAAAAAATATATAAAGCAGTAAAAAGCAGGTAAAAGTTGATAACACAAGGCAAACATTTTGAAAGGTGGACGAATATGGGCCAACAGATCAATCAATCCTTGTTGCGGATGTTATCGTTGAAAGGTTTGATTGAATCAGAAGAAGCCGAGCCTCTGGTGTCTGACATAAGTGAAGTCGCATCGATAGTGCCCGCGGGAGAAGCGTTAGTGGATCGTTGAATGATTGAAGGTGCTATATAAGGCTGACCACCACCACTACTGATGCTATCTGTGGAAACCACATTGGGAGTAGGATCAGTTGATTTCGCTGGTTCAGCTGGTACAGATTCAAGAGTTGGTTCCAATTTGGGTTCGGTAGCTTGGACCACTTGCGGGCTGATTGGTTCTGACACAAGGATTGGATTCACCTTAGCAGGTTCAGATGCGCCTTCTGGTAAAGTAGAATTAGTGAGATGGGGTTCTTCTATGACTGGAGCAATTGATATAGGAACAGCAGTAAAAGTTATTGATGTCGAGATTGGTGCAGGTGCAGCACGCTGTCTGGACGTTTTTTGTTCTTGCAAGACCATGCGCTTCATCTCCTCAAATATTTTCATACGGAAAAGATGCACTTGGGCTGAAGGTGGTTGCATGATAACTCTGCAATCGGCTAAAAATTTGCCGGTGATTTCACGTTCTTCTGGTGAAACAGCAGCATGGATTGCAGTTTGAGCTGCTTCTTTGTCAGTCTGTTAAAATACAGATTTATTTTATTAGGTTTTAAATTGAAAGAAAGGACTAAATACCTTTCCAAATAGTCTTAATAATGTTGGCAGGATTTTCCCAAATAAAATTTGTGGAATGGCATCCAGATTTTTCCACTTAATGTCCTTAGATGAGTCGGTAACGGACATGTCCATGAATCCAGGATGTGCTGCGCAGCAACAGACACTTTGCTCTTTTACCAATTCGGCAAAACAAGCCATGGTCATCAATGTCAACGCGCTGCTGTTGCAATACCCGTAAAAATCTTGCAACAGTCGATGGTTGTAGCTCGGTAAGCGGTTTATATCTTCAGGTGATGTAATTTGATGCAGATATGCTAAAATATTACTCCGGAATACAATTCGGCTATTCGGAGTTTTCTTCATTAGATCTACCAACACAACAAAATATAAAATTTTTATATTATTTCTAACCATAAATGTTATTAAAAGTCAGCACTGTTATTTATTAAAAAGAAAAGAAAAAAGAGAATTATTACCTGCCAGTTCATACGTCAACAAGAAAGGGGCCAAGTTGTTATATTGCACCACCTTCTGGAAGCCATCTTCGGTGAGATCGCTGTCCAGTCCGGACACGTTATCAGTATAGATGAGCATATTGAGATGCTCTTCCTCTCGTTGTATGTCACGCGCCAACCTCCTGACAGTGTCGAGTTTATAGAAGTCGACATGCTTGAAATCAATCCGCTTATTACCGGTTTGCGCGATGAGCCTATCGCGGGTCTCGTGCAGATTTTCTCTATCCGCGATAATAATTCGACAGCCACGGTTTGCGAGGTTTTCGGCAATTTGATAGCCTGGTCGCTTGGAAGCGCCGGCGACAAGCGCAGTTTTACCCTTCTGGATGACATTGATGTTGCACCATCCAGCAGAAAACTTTAGGTAAGCCTTCAGGCATCCCAACGCAATACACGTATTCATCTTTTTGAAGAGATATTAATTCTCTGTACACACTTTAGTCACGTCGAACACAATTTGCGTTTTGTAATCTGCAATCTACACAAATCTTAACACGAAAACCTGCGCCGGGACGTCGAAATTGTTGCACTGCGAAACTGTGTTTAATCTAATGCCACATTATATAAACAAGACAAATGATGTCGTTCGTGGATTGCTTGAAATTGATTTTCGGCGGGATTCGGCTATTACCGATAATAAATAGATACTGTCCGAATGGCAGTTGTCATTACGATAAAAAATGATAATTGTAAATCAAGGGACATCATTTTTTATTTGACAATTAATTTTTGCACGTTTGCTTAAAGTTGATACTTATTTCATAAGAACAGCTTATTTGATTAAATATTTTTGTTTGGAACAAATTAGAATTCGAATTGTGCTAATTTTCAGGCGACGAGGATATCCTGCTGGGGAATAGGAACATCCACGACTGCTTCTTACGTCGCCGGAGGGGATTTGTACGCAGGGATTTTGGGAATTGAGCAAACGACTTGTCGGCCTTAGAAGCGAGCTCCGAAGCCTTGAGCTAATTGCACACCGATGCTGACTGAATGAAATTATATAAAACATATAGAATAAATCATTTTTTTCGGCAGGGCGACGAAAATTGATTGATGAATAGATTGATATAGACTCTGGGTTTATTATTGCTCGTAAAAGTAGACTTTGGGAAATGGGGCAGGCTAAGACCGAGTTAGATAAGCACAAAAATGTGTTGTAGATGCATGGACCTGCATCTGTATACGTTTAGTTCATTACACACATGGTAACCCCGAGTAGGTCCATAATGCACGTATGACCGGCCTTATTTTATTATATCGCGCCGTTCGCTTCGCTCATTGTCGAACGAAGCGAATTTTATGAGCGCATCAAGGCTGCATCTAGACAGCGTTTGGGTGTTTTCGGAAGCATCGTGTCGAAGATGTCGACGCGAGCTCGTTACGACGCTTTTTATTCGCGTTAGCGAAGCATAAACAAGCAGTTTGATGTCGGTGCGCGTGGCCGCTGGTGCTGCAAACTAGCAGGATCAATTTTGCTTTCTGATGAGATGCTTGCCGATGTTTTAAAGCTAATGTATTGTTGTTGCTTATATTAAATAACAGCTTCATGTTTGTAATAATGTTTGATAAAAAAAACATTAAATTTGAAATTGTTTGAGTAAATATGAGAGCAAGATGTAAAAAATCATTACTTTTCACGTTGAAGCATTTACGAATACATGAAGATTGCGACAAAAAGTATTTGTATTAGTCCATCTACAAAAATGTTGGCCCAAATTTAAAAGCAAAGTTCAGACAATGTCTTGAATACCCCGTCTGTGAATACCCCGGCAATCTGACAAATGAGATAAAAACGAATCAAAAACAATTTCGATAAATGTACACATGTTTTAATCAGAAAATTAATAAATATATATTTGTTTGTTTCAGGTAATAGCAGTTAAATTAAGAAAACAAACACACATAGTAGAATTATGAAGGTATGTATGTAAACTCATTCATCTATCCAGATAACTGACAAACGGGCAGCGCTTTAACAATATGCAAGGTAAACAAAAAGCGCGCTCGCGAATCGTTAAAGCAAGTTGTTCGCCGTTGAAATGTGCAAAAGCTCGAATAAAAAATTCGTTTTCGTTCCGCTTTCACAAGTCCAACGCCTCTCTCGCCACCAACTAACATTTCCACAGCTTGCGGCGTTCTTGTAACCAAGCCGTAAAACTTTAAATTTATATCCATTTCATCTCGGCATCGCGCGCATCCGCATTCGTATTGAATTTATTGTTGGAATATATTATTTGTCATACATACACAATGCGCTTAAATCAATCAATAAGAACTTTTCCTATGGTAGTTTCGTTTGTCCTAACCACTTCATCATTGCACGCTTGTCTTCCACCCAGCATGATTAAATATTTCATAAAGTAATATTCTCAAATAACAATACTCAAATGTCATAAAATCAAGCAATAAAGTGAAATATCATAAAACATAATAAAACAAAAATAAAGTGTGCGTAAGCTTATGAAAAAATTCAGGACCCCAAGCGGCGTTTTCCAAGTGTGAGAGAAAACTTTATACGAGGGCGATTAGTCAGCACCCTGCTGAAAAGTCCAATAATCGCAATGGTAATTCGTTTTAATTACGTTTAATTAATAAAAACACATGCGCTTTGTTAGACGTCGTGGCACTGTATAAGCGTAGGTAGTCCTGAATGCAATCATGAATGTTGCATTATTATTAGCATTAGTAATGCAACGTGGTTCTCGTGGGGCCACGCATGGGACAAGGGGTGCAACGGCTCGGTATCACCCTCGACTCCGTTCTATCGTCGAAATCAGCCTTCGCAATGTCCACACAATGTTCATTCAACTTATACCGGCTGGAATTCCTTCTGAACTGTATAAACTTCATACTGAAGTAATACTGGGTGTGATATTCCATTCAATCAATAATTAAAATGATTAAAGTATTTAAATTAATAAAAAATCTAAACATTCCTTTAAATTTGTATAAATAATTTTGAATTCTGCTCTTATTACTAGGTGCTATGTGAGATTGTAAGGGTAAGATTTAAGATAGTTTTGAATCTTCTTGTATGGAGCTAACTCCGAGGTAGGAAGGTGCATGCATAAATATGACGAACGTTTCTGTCTGCAAACGTGCAGCCAGTACTGCAACCGTCAATTAAACGCATAACCGAACTAGTCAATAGTTAATAATACCAAAAGGGAATTAATCAGCAAGAGCGGGCAAATAGTAATTGCATAAAATAAGCACGCCTGTCGGCCAAAGTCTAATGCTAACTAACCAACCAATGCCCAAATACTGATTAATGCAAAGAATGGCGCACACTTCTCTCATTATTTTCAATGAACATGTCTGTCCAACTTAAAAACAGATGAATAGACTGAAGGGTGATAACTATTCAAACACAAGTAAAAGGAAGCCTTTACAAATTTTTGTATTCGTATGGAATCGATTCCAATGCTCCAAAGTTTATGCAATAAAAAGTTTAATTTCCATTCGCAAAATGTACCACATGCCTAACTAATAATAACTATTAACTAATTAGTACCGAAGGCTAACGCAACCAGGAGTGGAACAATCATCCTCGACTGCCTTGTGTACACATCGGTAGCGATTGTGTAGGCGGCGCAGGCAGTTAGTTGAAAACTACGAGGCGCGCAAAGCGATTAGAACGATGAGATTTATCAAAATTAATTCATTACATTCAACCCTCTCTCGCGATCATTATACGCGCATTTCGCCCAAGCTAGGCCTAATGTGTGATGAATGTATGATTAATTTCCTATACAGGGCCCTCGGCATTCTGTCGTTCCATCGTATAAGATGTTTGAACTCGTGCTGATCGAAGAAAGACGGAAGCAGGTTGGCTACGAGTGTATTTGCATTGCGTACTTTTGCATAGCAGGTATATTAAGCGGAAGGATTGCTTTGGATGTCGACGCAGTTGTCTTGCTTGTGGTTTAATTAGCTTCATTGATTAGGAAGGAAAGAAAGGATATGGTTTAAGTCTTCAATTTCCTGAATTATGAAAAGTTTTTGTACTGGCAAAGCGGAACAAGGCGAGGATCGAGGTAATGAGTAGAGGATGGAAAGGGTTAGTTACGCTAGATTAAATTGAATAGATTTAAACATAATTTTGCAAATTGAGAAAATTTGAACTTTGTTTTCGCTTTCTTTAATTTTACCTTCACGAAAAATTGATGTTTAATAGGTGCTCGTGATTATTCATCATCGAAATATATCGAGGAAAAGTCTTGCGTTTATGTTTGCCCCATCCATTGTGCTCTCTGTGCTACATCCATTCCAGTGTAAAAATGCAAATCGCTTTGTTCTTCCGCGCGCCATCATCAATTAATGGAAGAATCATCGAAGGCTCGTCGTTTTAATATTCATTTAATATTCAAAAGTCGTCGTTACGAAATTGGTTTTTTTACATGCGCCGGCGTCGAACGCGTACGTATTCTTTGCTCGCGTTGGCGGCCCGCAGATGAATTTCTAACAAAACTTTGTAATAATAAACGCGACGTGAGCACCGCCGATAAACATATCGCGCGCCACGTTCGATACATTCGCCGCGTGTCTTGCCATATTTCATATTAAACGCTCGATGAAACATGGGGCGGCGAGCGTTCGGCGACGCTTCAATTTTTCCGATATGCGCTGCCTCGTCGAATACGACGATGGAGCACATGAAGCGAGACGCATAAAGCAATATCGGTTATTAGTAGATCGCACCCTCTATAATCAACCCTCAAATATTTAAAGGTCGATTGTAATATGTCACATAGATTTTCTACTGTTGGCATACTCCTAGAATTAGTTATTCTTCAAATAAGTTAACTTCTTCATTACTAATTAAGTAATTAATTATTTAAATAAATTCGTGGCAAATATTTTTATTTAATTAATACCTAACAAATACACTGTCATCTATATCACCTAATTTTGGTATAACTTGTATTTTATCCACAAAGTAGATAAAATACGCTTGTAACCTTACATAACATGACATTGTAAAGATTTGTTGCATGAGATTAGATCGTCCTTGTTGTAGTCGTCCCATTGAGGGGAGACTTAGCTTTTTATTAAGATATGTGTGCAACCGAATAGAGTTATAGTGTGCTGGGAATCGATCAGCAATCGTTATCGTTTCGTTATTACTTACGCAATGATTGTATAGTCTCAAAACAAAATTGCACCCACCAGGCACGGCTTTATACACTTCCTACAATCGGCAAATTATCCTTGTTATCTTTGAATCCTCTTCACTTCTTTGAAGATAAAACCAGCCCTGAGCCATAACCCCATAACCAACGAGTACGCACGCCGTGCAGGGGTTAACAGAAGGAAAGAAAGGAAAATTGGAAGCAAAAGAAGCAGCGTCGCGTGAAGAGACTCCCCATTGTTTTCGCCCCTTGCGAGCGAACCCGAAGTCAATTTCTCAACACCCGCCGTCGCCTTTTGTCGCAACAGATTTTTTCCTGCGGTTCTCGGGCACCGCCGCCAGTGGCTTTTTTCTGACGCGAAAGATGCTTGCGATTTTTTGCGGGTTTGGCGGTATTCGAGCAGAGAATATCGATGTAAATTAAGGACTTTGAAAAATTGCTAGGGAATTAACGTCAGCGGCGCTGCACTGCCATCACATCAGCGTGATGTTGAACAACGACGGCGGCTGCTGAGCATTTTGTATTGGAAGTAAAAAGGGTTTCGTAATTGCAGCAGCCGGTTGCTTGCGTAATGAATGTTCTGTAATTTTCGGAATTGTGTCCTTTGTATAGGCATTTTAAATCGCATTAATTTATTCGTTGTTTTTTAGATAGGTTCTATAAATACTTGCAATTTACTTGAATACACAATAACAACAAAACAACGACAGGAAAAAAATATTTTGTCAAGTCAATCGTTTCGGTAGTGAATTTTGGCGACGAGCTGTTCTTCTTATTTCAGTGGATAGGAATAGAGTCCTCTCACTAAAATTGTTGTTATTTTCGGCAGTGGTAGAGTCGGCCGCGCGTGTTGCAGTCCACGGAACCACATGATTTATTTCGACGTCTACCATTAGTGAATATCCAAAAAGTTAGCCCGTTAAATGTTTCTGGCTTACTTGCCACGAGATGTGCTTCCGTTCGCCATTTTCCGTCCGACTCTGCGCTTCCCGGACTTGAGGCCACTGTATCGTCGGGATGCGACTTTATTTCATTCTCTAGAAGTCTACACGAGACTCTTCGCATTCTACAGATTTGGTGGCTAGACTTTGACTTTCTTTTACTTTTATTTTCTTCCAACAACAAAATAAGTAAATCTTCTTAGACGTGTTAGTTGCTAACTGAAGAACTCAAATCTTGATTATTTGCGGTTTATGTTCTTATTGGAATACTATAACTATTTTTGATTGATGATGGTTCAGAATTGAATGTAGTAGCATATTTATATTTGTGGTTATTGCTAGGTAGATATGTGAAGATAAGTGCATTTTTGGACGAACAGAAAAACAAATCTGATTTACTACCACACATTGAAACTGATTGATCCAAACATCATACTTTGAGCAGCGCGCTCGTAAAAGAAAATGATTTGCGATTTTTTTGCGCACCCGCGCGCGCGTGTCCCTCACCTATATTTTCCATTTCGCTTTTATTTTCGCCTATTTTTCTATGTTTCTCACGACCCGGGAAACCCCTGCCTTTTTTCTTCTACTAGAGAAAACGAACAACGAAACTATAAATTTCTAGTCTTTTATAGATCTGCGTTCTGCAAGTTTTTCGGTTTTCAACAAGAAGAATAAGTATAAAAGTATCAATCATGTCGTTTCGGCAATCGACACAAAAGCTGTGAAAAGCGAGGAATGGTGGACCGATCGGTTTTGCTTAATATCAAAAAACTCTTCATTCTTCTACAAAGAGCAAAAAAAAATCTTTGATATCTGCTTCAGCATTTTTTGCTAACATTGTGTTATCTAATTGTTGCATAAATCTTCATAAATAGTTTTTTTTTTAATATGTCGGGATAGATTTAGTCTTAGATATAATTTTGCTAAAAATTTTTGATTGAATAATATTTCTATTATTTGAGGAACCTGAAATACTTTTATGAGTTTGACGTATACCTTAATCTATTAGCTACATTTTAGACTTATCTCATACTAAACAATGCAGATAGCTGTTACTCAAATGAGTATTTACCTATATGCATTTGAGCGAAAGTGGACCATAGTGGGATAGATCTGGACAAGTAGTGAAATGTAGAACTTTATTGAATATTGTACCCATCTAAATTTCTATTCAATTTTACATGGGGAACTGTGAAAACACTAATTTCATCAAGCTTTCAAACTCAACGAAGAGAATAAATTGAAATTATTTTAAAGAAGTACAAACCTATCGTAAAATTAGGAACAGTTGGATGAAAATTTCTGCAAATCAGATTGAAATAAAACTAGAATGCTGTACAGGATTTTCCGCCAAAACCAAAGTTAAAGTAAAAAGCGCCTATTTGATTACGAAACAGCTGACGATGAACCACAGAGAAAATAATTTAAATGAACATTTTCTATTTTATTTGGGACATTACTCTAAATGCTTTAAAGAGCCGTTTTAAACTTTTGGAAGTGCCCAACAAAAATTTTGATTTTCTATATGGCAACTTAAAAAATTAGACGAATACAAGCTTGCAAATTGTTGAACCAGTCTTTAGCTCATACCATCTGTACAAAGTGAATCAGATAGCAATGGAAATAATCTTCAAGAAGAACTGCTTGATGTTTCAAGAATGCTGCCATTTTCTATAGGATCTTTAGAAGTTTTTAATTATTAAGGGCGCACCATATTTCGGTAGCTAGTCTAAATAAAAATTAATAAAAGCTTATTTAAGAAGTGCAAGCTGCAAACGAATTTAGCAGTAGTTTCAATCGAATCGAATTTGGCTGTCACACTGGACTACAAAATGAAGACTAGAAGGGTAAATTTGTAGTTTTCTAAGTTTGATATAATTTTTGTACACATTTCTAAAATAATTTCGTTGGCTTGCATCATACTGAAAAAATCTACCGATCGTGCTGTACAAAATTGACATATAATTAAGACAAACTTATATATTTTTCTACTTAAAACACAACTCAAACAAAACGTTTCCAAAATTACAATAAACCGAAACGGAAACGAAACGAAAAGTTAAATGGACTTTCCGTTTACATTGTTCACATTGTTCATGTTTCATGTTTATTTTCTTGAGAGTCACGAGTGCGCGACTTCTGGCCATGAATAGACACACGCACCGATTTTAATCTCGCCAAGGAAATCGCTTAAAATCATAATTATGACAAAAGCCAATACGCGCCGAAGAATCGCCCGAAACCCTTTTGTTCCAACCCTCTGCAAGAGCCTGTTTAAAACTCGTCTCGATCTTTCCAGCCGCGCTTTCCGGACGACTTATTATTATCATCATCGCGACGATGATTTCACAATTATACTTGCGCGAACAACAGATTCGAATTGAGCACAGACAACAGCCGAGCCAACAACAAGGTGGGCTGCCCGGCGACGCATTAGCGACAACTCATCATTATGATCATAATTAAAAGACTGAGACTGCCTTGTAATTAAGACAAAACACTCGAAGCTTGTTTAAATTAATTCCAGCAGTTGCTCTCAATCGAATATCTTAAGATATTACCAAGCTCATCACACCGTTGTTCTTCCACCGAAAACAAAATAATTCGATTGTTAAGAGTATAAAATTGTCCGTAATTGCATTGTGTGAGAATGCAATTCTAGAAAAAAAGAAGAAAAAGAACGTACGACGGCGGATTCTTTGTGAACCATTTCGGATGGAGGAAATTGCAAAATTGCACCCCTTGGATATAGTGGGCTCCATCGACGCAGTCGTCCATGTCGACGGTGGGCATTGTGCGTTTGGGCTCAATGCGTCCTCTCGCGCGCGCTTTTCTATCCAAACACGGATATATCCCTTCAATTTAAAGTTAAACTTAACTCCTCCTGGAATTCACATACATAGGTACTTCCTTCCCATCCGAAGAGTCGGCATTCTTCCAATTCTTGTGCTGCGATTCTTTCGGATTCCCCCACAAGCACTTTCGGCATTTCTACTGCGACTCAAATCGACCAATTTTCACTTATACGCGTTGAACCCTCTTTTGCTCACACACTCTGCTCCTTACTGAATTCATTCAGGAATGCCCAAAGTGCCAACGGTGAAGGAATGAACGACTTCTAGGGCTTACTTAAGCTTCAAAAAACCTAAATAACGTCGTTCATATACAAAATTAAATTGTTTTAATAAATGAGATTAAAATTAAATTAAAAGGTATTTCATTCAATTTTATTGAAATCGGGAAAATTCTGCATTTTATTGATGACATACATTTTATGGGACATTATCATTTCAATGCTATACTCATAACTTTTCATTCTCGCACATATCTATTAAATGTTTTATGTTACTGCAACTAATAAAACAGTTAGCAACAGTGTAGATAATATGTTGTAACTAACTGTTTCCTAACGTCGCTTTTTTATTTCGTTTCGACGAACATATTCACTTTTTTCGATGTTAAAACTCGCAACTTGTATGTTATATACTTTATTAGTATTTTACATGTATGTATAGATAGGTTTGTAAATATATGAAAAATATCAAGCGCGTACATGAATATATTGCAAGTTGTGTATTCCTCCTGCCTAGAAACATAATTATCATCTATATGATGTATGAGTTACGTTCTCGCATATTATCGCTAATACCCACAGGCTAAGTATTTCTTGGAGCTTGTATAGAATTGAACTCTAAAGTTTGGCAAGATTCTAGTAAATGTTTTAGAAATAAGACTATTACAGAACGAGTACTGAAAGTAGTCGAAAACAAATGGTAATATTGTAGATATTACGGCACTCGTGTTTAACGCCATTTGCGCGTAGTTTAAATATAGCTTGTATAGAATTGTTTACTATCAAATAACCTCAAAATTTTTCAAATGTCTGACACGAGCTCGTCTGTTTACACTAACCCTATAGAAGGTGTTGACAAACCGACTCACAACGTATATAAGAAAACGAATTAAACGTATGCATTGGTGGGCAAAGACACAATTTCTCTCGTCATATTTATGCGTTTCTGTTAATTACATTTAAGTTCTAGTATGATATGTAAATGTGCAAAGCCTAATTTCCTACGGTTCCTACTCGTAGGAACCAACCTCGTATCTTAATCTGGTTTCGTTTCGAAGCTACAATGATTTTTACTTCAAACAAAGTTCAATTTTTATTAATTTCAAACTTTTACTATTGCACTAACTACATGATGACGACAGCGAACAAGAATTCTTTGCTTAAATAGGAGTGAATTGGAATAAATTTTCTTTCTTTTGATGATTATTGCCTCTTTCTGCAGTTGGTGTAACCTTACAAACTGAGAACTTTTAACTTAAAATTCTTAACTGTATAGTCAATTCAAAGACGTTAAACACGTCAAATTGACTAATCCTGGAACTAGCGCAGTACCAGAGTTATATCAATGTTGCAGCTGACATTATTAACGGCAACCTCCGATATCAGAATTTTCATTTTATTATGTATGATAGCGTGTATTACACGAAGGGGAAGCTATTTCCGCACTCATATTGGAACCAATTTAGGATTTGATTTATGGTCATATTGATACATAACCACTGCGATTAGTATATAAAGCTTATGTAAGTCATGAGTGAGTGATGACAATCCGGATAGAGCAATTCGCGATCTCTTTGAAGTTGATTAAGACGTCGGCTTTTAAACAATGGCGCGAGTGGAAGAAAGAAAACAAGAGGCTGCGGCACGTTCAATTTCCACATTTTTCGGGCCGCCTGTTATATTGAGTCGTCGCTCGTTTTTAGCATCCTCCTTGCAGTTGCCTTCGATGGCAGCCGTGCGCTGCTGATTCGTTGAAGAGGAGGGCTTTGTTTGCGCCGGTCTGTCGGAAGTAGATTAGCCTCATTATTCTGTTTACGACCAGACACAAAGCACAAAGATGGAACGAGAGCAGAACCAGGCCGAAAAAACGAATTCACACCGATTCGCATAAATTCCTTACAATTTATCATCAACATGGGCTTTAATTGTAAGAAGAATAAAATATTTATTGCTCAGGCTTTTTATTTGAATAAATATTTAAAAGTCTGTATAAAAGTGCAATTTTAAGACAAGCTGAATGTAAGAGTTGATCTGGTAGAAAATTCAACAGGAAATTCAAGTTTTTCGAAATCGGCTTAGACCGCATGGGGGTGAAGGAAAAATCCTTCTCGGAACCTGGGTAGCAGTGAAGGAAGTTTGGGAGCTCGTAGACCTGCGAGCAGTGTGACGCCGATGGCAGCGCCTCCTAAGCGGCGCGTTTCGTTCGTGGGCGCTTCGCGCAATGCCGCTGCACTCGCGCTACAGTCGTGCTCGCAGCGTGGTGTAGAGTGGCAGTGGATGTAACTTGTCCACATTTTGCGTAACTCGCACGCCGCTCGATCGCTCTTCAATAACAAATCGTTGAAGTTGACGAGTGAATCTTTAAAAGTTGAAATCTTATATCAGGTCTATATAACTGTTGAATCACGCTAAGACACGATGAAATAAGTTAGAAACTATTTAAAACTTTAAAAATACGTGTTTTTTTTTTTAAAACAACGTGGCAACAAACAGTGTAAACAGTTTAAAATTGATACATAACACATGCCATGGAATGGTAAAGTGTTAGTTATCAGTTGTCGTTTAACTCAAGTATAATGTAATTGAATTAAGTGGGTGCAGCGTGGACAACTGCAATTAAAACACACGTTTGCATTTTTATTAGTTGCAAACTGCTGATAAACATATATAATACACTTAAATAAGTAAGTAAGTGGACATTGGGTGTATGCCAATAAACACCGGTGAACATTGAACCTCGAAATGTTGTGTGTCGTCGGCGTTCTTCCTCCGCACATGGTAATGGATACGTGCTGCGCGCGTTCTGTTCCTGTTGCAAAGTGTTTTTCCAACTTCTAGAAACTAATTGCGGTATATACTACTGCTGTACGGTATTGATAGATACCTTGCAATCAAATAGATTAATTAGTGTGAGGAATTTGCGCGGCAACTAAGCGGGTCGATTGCGTTTACTGCGAAGTCCCATCTATCATGGATACTACATCAGTCATCGAAGGCACCGTCAAATTCCGCGATGGCAAGAAGGTAAACCTAAACAATTTTCATTTAATTACATGTACACACGTGTACATCTATTCATTTCATTATGGGCTGTTCAATGAGCAAAGGAATATAATAACATTTGTCATTATGCACAATTAGTTCTATTATAAAATTGATGAGTATAACAAAATATGAGCGGGCATGGCCTGACCTTCAAGGCAATTTACATATAAATCCAAGTATTATACATACATGCAAGTTATCCTTGTTGCATTGTCTACTAGCATAAGACATAAGTCGATTGATTGTTAAGATGTCACAAAGGCAACAATATTCGCTTGATGCTAGTTTGTTTGCGTCGCATACTCAAGTCGTTTGCTGCAAAGAGCTGAGAAGACAAGAACAGGAACAGAGAAGAGAAGCAACAGAACGAGATTAATTGCGCTCACAATCGCGGCGATAATCGCGAATTCAATCTCCCGTTTCGGTCGCTGTTGCTACTAGTGTAATACGAACCTTTTTCCTAATCTCTAAATCTCGCTGCTTGTCTATTAGGCGCTATCTGGAGGCGCGAGACACTCGGGAATGTAACTCCTAGACTCCTCGGCGCATGCAAATTCTGCGCTTGGTATACAAATTGTCTTATTATTTACATACTGGATGATGTGATAGGCAAAAGGTACTGAATATACGCAGGCGATTTGCATTTTATTATGTAGAATAATTTTTTACAAGAGTCAGGTAGAAAAATCATCAGGAATGTCTTCAAGAGAGCTGTTCTATTGCTATAAATTCATCTAAAAATGTAAAATTTATGTTTGTTGTAGCAAGAGTTCTTGTTTATTAATGTACTTACCATTTTATTTTGAACACCTTGTATATAGATAACGAAACTAACTACCTTTTGGCAGTTACATAATTAATCTCGTCAGGCTTGAAGGCTCGTCTTATCATAACACAAATAACTTGCAGTAGTTTACCGCGTTGCTATAATCAATTTACATGTATATACAACAAATATCTATCTATATTTAATAACAATAATCAGGAAAATAATCTAAAATTATTATTTGTTTTGTATGTTTTTATTTATAGAAATTGTTTATAATTAGAACATCAGCTAGCAATACATTTATTATTTTTGCCTTAAAGGATTCATCAAAGTACATATATAATTATAATTGAAGGTAACGATTCTACTAGAAGAGAATTTTATACACTTTCGATCGATGCTAATTATGTTCCTGTGGGTTAATAATTTCCAAAGGTATGGCAATTAAGTAATAAAAAACATATTTTTTACGAATAGATATTTCACACTCTAATTTAAGCGCTTTCTGACAGGTTAGGAGGTTTCTGCTATCACGCAGCTTCTATAATAAGCTGCTTAACGGCGTTAATTAGATTTCTGTGGGAATATTATTTTTGAAATTATTATTTTTTTAATTTTTTCTGATAGAATTTTAAGATCCCAAATTGGTCACTCCTTGAAGGGTTGAGGAGTCACAGTGGACTCCACCTGAATGAGGATTCACTAAGCTTCCGAACGATATATATTAGGTTCCCGTGGGATAATTAGT
The DNA here is from genome assembly GCA_030264695.1 of Lissagria laeviuscula. Classification (NCBI taxonomy): domain Eukaryota; kingdom Metazoa; phylum Arthropoda; class Insecta; order Coleoptera; family Staphylinidae; genus Lissagria; species Lissagria laeviuscula. Next base: position 45,312 of record JARJDU010017437.1, on the reverse strand, counting down.
TCTGGAGTCATCTAATCAAATGCTAAAAACGGTAACGAAAATAGCGGTTTCAGACTTTTTATTAATTTAGTGGTTAAAAACGGGAATATGCAACTTCTATCAAACTATGGACCGGATAGGAAATTAAAATAATTACACGAGTTGGAGCACCAAAATGCCAGGTTGTTCAAGTAGTTCATTTTTCGCTCTTATTTGTATTATTTTACTCATCCCATCCTCTCCTCATCCAAATGAAATTTTATTTTGCTAACTTAAATCTGATTTAATACAAAAATTAGTACCCGACGTATCCGAATTTAAAAGTGATGATGCTCGCGGGCGGCACAAATTATCACGGCGTACCGCCAGTTCAAATGAAGCCAGATTTACGGATATTTTAAAAATTCTTCTTAAAAATGTATTGAATTACGTGGCGTGGATTTGGCCCGCGGGCTTTACGTTGCACATTTAATTTTTTCGATTGGTATAACTTTGGTTCCTGTTGTGAATATATAATTAGTAAATATAGGAATTGATATTGCCGAAGGAAACAATGTAAACATTCTTATTGCATTTTTATTACCTTTGTTAGTTATCTACCTATCACAAAGCTCTTGGCAGTCGTCAGACACTAATTTGCCAAGTTAACGTTCTAGTTACTAAAACAAAAAAAACTAGCTACGATAACACATTCGAACATAAAATAATATGTTATCTATATGTATTTACATATAACTACGATTGTCATAACACACCATGCATGATCCTTCAGTTCAAAACAATATGAAAACATTAAATTTTAATAAAATACAAAGAATACCTATTACTATTTAAAAAAGGGAACAAAGTACAGTTTTGTTAATTCGCGATTCAACTCCACGTAATTGCCGATTAATTTGTTTTAACACGCAAGCGCTGCTTAATTGGCTCCAGACTCGTGTTAATTAAGAACCAACTCCATTGCTATGTATAATACATACATATATAGCTATGCTACTCTTGCAATAAATATCATCCTTCGGTTCTTCTTCTGGTCCGTTCGTACGAAAAATAAACGTGTTATGTACTTACTGTACGCAACAGTCGGAATCAATGCGCGACTATCTAATCAGCGTAGCTCCTATAAAAAAAAGCCTGAAGCGGGTTCGAATTTAATCGCTGCTACGACCTCGGGCAACAAAAATCATTTCTATATTATACTACATTACGACATCAGCAAGCAAACGACAGCAACAGAGGCTATTCGAACGCTGTGCGCGGACATAATATGCCACAAAGCAAATTACGGGTATCATTGAAATGTTGCTCACCATAGCTTATTCATATTCGTTTCGTTTGAATCGAACGAGTCGTATTTTATAATGTTGGTTTTACTTATTTATACTAAACAAACATTCATTGGCTGAGCGGATGTGTACGCATATCTCTGTGATTGATATGTGCGCAGAAACTATGCACAAGTATTATTTTCACCTTCTGCATTGGTGATAACATTTTTTATCGGGATACGATTATAGTTTTTCTATTGACTTTCATATATGTTCATAAACAAATATACAGGTCGACACAAAAATCGAATTGTTTTAACAATCTAATAAAACTAAGAGTAGTTCTGGTCTTTAATACAATATCTCGAGCAAAATTCAAGAATATAGTATATCGAGATCAAGATGAGACATTAAAAATTGAGACAATATCATGAATATTGAAAAAATCTTTCCCTCTTTAAATTGCAACTTTTTTGAAATTGTTAACTAACTAATATATGTTTATAACTTAATGAACGAGATTAATACGGAAATGAGTGACAAACAAATCTTCCAAGCATGGGAAGAAAATAACAAGCTTTTGGAGCTTGTCAGAGATGAACGTCAAGGCTGCCCAGCTAAAACGAAGTTTAGAACAGAAAGCCCTGTCGATAAGACAAACTGGAGCTGGTTATCTATCGAACCAGTGGCTTACCAGGCCCTCATCAAGTGGCAACAAATAAGAAATAGGTTTCAACATAATTGGTCTATAATATTTTAAAATTCTGCGCTTTGTAAGTTACAGTACGCTAAGATAACTGTAGTTTCTTGGAAATTGTTATTGATAATTTATGGTAATTTAAATTAATTAATTAAAATTTCATTTATGTTTTAAACAATTAAATATTCCGAACAATTGCAGAATAATACTTAGAAGTTGCTGTAAGATTATGGAGCTGAAAGTTTATATGACCAGTATAGATGTCAAAACGTGGTGGAATTGCGCGTATAACATGTTAGAACTGGTAGTGGCTATAAAAAAAAGCAATACGGCTCTTCCGTGAAATAAATTCAAATTTTGAAAAAGTCAATTAAACGATCAGGAATTTTCGGTTTGGAATGTTTTGGTTTTTTTTTTGCAGCAATGCTTTTATGAACAGAAAAGACTGCAACAACGCTGCAACGTAACAGTTGGTTGTGGTCGCTTTTATTTTGCTTATAGACAAAATTGAGACAAAAATAATGAAGTTGGATCAGTAAGAAGCAAAAAGGCCTGGTTTAGTCTTAATGTTGAGATTCAAGATTTTTACGAGATCAAGATGAACATGATATCTTTGAGACGCGATAAGATTGGTATATGTCAAGGGTGGCCAAAGTGCTTGTCCGCAGAAAACTTTGAAATATACTTAAGCTAAATGATCCTATTAGTGGTCCGCGAAATTTAAATTATAAATTTACTGGTCCATTAGGTAAAAAAGTTTGGCGACCGCTGGTATATGTTACTTCGTTAATAAATATGTGACCAGGACAAGACAACGTCTGCTAGTATATTATAGTATAGTATTATAAATAATAGTATTAACATACTTGAACCATTGACACTGTCCAACACTAACCTGAATCCGCTACTTTTGCACAATGCAAAAATCCAGCATCATTTTTTCTCATAATTTTCACATGGGCTCGTCATTCAGACTAGGTAATGTTGTCTCGGGTCTTAAAACCGGTTCATGCAGAAAGCAAGTAATTTGAATTTTAAATATTTAAATATTATGAAGATTCCACCTGACGGCATGCACGAGCTCGCGGTTGTTTCCCGCTTTTTAGCCTTCCGGTGTAAGAGGCGGCGGCTCCTGCTGGTTTGCATTAAGCTCGAGAGCTCGCGTCGTCTTTGACGCCGCGCCGGTGATGTTGAATCCCGAATTACGCAGCAGGGATTACGGATTTCTTTTAATTTATAAAAATACTTTCGACGTGCCTACTATGGATTTAACCTTCAGCCTCTTTCATTTCTCTCTCGAAGAGTATTTTCTAAGAGTAGCAGGATTTTCACGAGCGGAGGAAAAACCGTTGCTAATCTTGATTGTGTTAAATAATTATAATTATTAATTTATTTTACTATGTTTACTTTTTGGCTTTAAATCAGTTTATATAAAATTTCTCCAAATTGCCACTGCCTCTAATTTCTAAATATGGAGTTCTCTGTGATGGCATGTAATTAGCTAATGAAGTTAATTGAATTATACCGTGTACGTAATATATTAGAACTACACATTGTAGCAGAGTATGAATGTAGTGTGTGTACACACACAGACATGATGTCATTCGCCAGCTTGCTCATAATTTAATTTGCGAATTAATTTCGCACTCTAAACGTACAGATTAAAAACGCCGAATGACTTCACTTCGACGGGTGAATCGTACGAAACGTGCGCGGCGGACGATCCTAATTAACTTTTTTTGTTTTCGCGTTTCGCTTTGATTCGCTATATTTTTTCCTCTTATAAAGCACCGCTCGCGCCCAACATGCTGGCGGTAATTATAATTAACGCAATTTAACTGTAACTCTAGGTAAATATCTTAAACGCGAAATAATCAAACGCAAATTATAAGGAGTGGAGGCACAATTTCTTTGAAGAAGAGAGTAATAAAATTTTAAGGCGCTTGTAGATAAAGCACAAAAATAAATTTCGGCTTATTTTTGCAACTTAGCATAACTTGTTGAACAAATAAATGCCACAAGTTTGTGAATCGTGAAACCTCAATAGCTGTTTTACTTGAGAGCAATCAAAAATTTGCTTTAATTTACTCATAATTTAGGTTTGTTGGAGCTCTGGTTCTCAGATAAAATTTTATTCCGATTCCCATAAAAGAAAATCGTACTTTGTGTTTGGGTCCCATTTTTCGTCGCGGTGCAGGTTTTGTGGAACCACCTGATCCATTGTCATTGTAGTTACGGCCTGATGTGGCCAAAGCAAGCAAGAAATGTATATACCTAAAAACTGTTGAGATGAAACAGTTAAAAAACATAACGATCTCAAATTCATCTTGAACAATTTGCATGAGAAAAAAATGTATCTGAACCGTCTGAAATCATTTAGTAAGTACGCATACCAAAGAATTTGCGCCTGTTGAAAGTCTCATCTCCTCGACCTTATCTTAAACGCTATCGAACAATAAAAGTTATTTAATTAATTAACTTTTTAATTAGCCAAAACCAGCTCTCGTTTTATTCCGGGCGTTGAAACTTGTTCAAGAGTCGTTGGCTAGGCTTGGGTAAAGCAAAGCAAAGCGGATTCTTTAAAATTGTTGTAGCCAACCAACGAACCATCCGTCCGTCGTCTCTTGCTACTCTACTCCTGCTGCTGCTATTGCTGTTGCTACTACTTCTGGTGTAAGTGAAGGCACATTATGCTCCAAGAGTTAGAGCAGCAAATAATAATAACAAGTTGAAGTTTAGGTATTCTGTATTCTTCGCCCTCCTCGCCGTCTCTCGCCCATCGTTCTTCGCCCTTCGCTCTTCTTTTCACCGCCCTCTGACTAGAAGCGGCCTCGGAGCGCTTGCTGCTTCTTGAGAACGAGGCAAGAAGGATCGTCAGTTATCAACTACACACACGCAGTGCCCCCGCGAGCAGCCTCGTGTTGCATCCGCAATATTGCAAAGTTTCCCGCGAACAGAAGCACTGTGCACATGCAGTATGTATATAAGTGTGTGTACAAGATGGGGCGTGTGTATATGTAACTACTTCCTATATCCGTGGGTATGGCCAGGGTGCATCTATGCTGCACTCCTAGCAGGAATTGAAGCAGAAATAGGAAAGCGTGGAATATACTGGGACCTTAGGAAGGAAGCGCAATATTGATTTACTAGTGGCGGCAAGTTTAGTCCGAGAAGTTTCGTTTCGCCGCCTTCTCATAACCCTTTCCTTTCGCATATTGCTCGCGAAGCATCTTGTTCTTGGGCCGGAGTTTCAGTTGATTTCTTGCTTGCGCGCGAGCACGAAACTTAATATCCGGCACTTTTGTGTTGAAATTATTGCGTTTAATGTCCCTATAATCATTTTTCCTGCTCTTATCGCCTAGTCGCATAGGCGCATTTGGAGCGAAAAATTCTCAATTTACTTAAAAACAATAACAAGTAGTAGCAAAACAAATCTATACAAGATATATAGATATGTCAAGAAGAACTTTTATTATTATCCCAAGCTGTTACCTACGTTCCCTTTATTGATTCATCCATGTATCTATATAAGTATTCGTATTGGCATCCATCTGGCCCTTTGCAAGTCGTGCCTAGCGTCTGCTAGTAGTCTTCGGATAAAGCGCCCTTAACTTTTCATCTCTTCTGACGCTCCATATCGATATTTATCACTTTCAAGAGCGTGCGGCTGCGGTACGCCGGTCCGAACTTACGCTTTCTTCACGAGTTACTTTCTTCGACGATCCCTCGACCTTGCGTTCTGGTAACATCTTGACGTGTCAATTCGTTGCTAGCATGCACGCTTTATATAAATCTGTAAATGTGGTCATGGGTTTGTGTGCATGTGTACGTTTGCGCGCCCCTTTTACCTAAACGGCGAGTTTACAAAAGCAACACAACAAAACCTCAAGTTCGGTTGACGCGGGACAGAGTTACCATCGAGTTGGAATATTTTATGCATCTCTCGACAAATTCGCTAGCCCGGAGGTATGCATTGGGGGTGCATGTTACCCTGGCCCCTGCTTGCGTCTATTTGGACGACCCTACGGCCGGCGGCTCAACATCTGCCCGAGTGCTATGGTGTTATTCTATAGTTTGTGATAGAGATATAGACGCCCTCTGAATGGCTGAATGCAGCCACACTTGCGGAATGAAGTCACCCTATTCTCACACCAACAATCCCTGAAAATCTCTGACTACACAAAAACCATGATGAATCACTTATTATAAACATCAAAAACATTCATAATTTATTTTCAATTTGCATATGTAGCACAATAAATGTGCATAGATCTATTCATAAAGTTTTATTAGCAATATTAACAACACGCGTGACACTAATGACCTTTGCCATTGCACTTTTACGTACTGATTGTTAATAAATATGGCGAGCAGTGAATGAAGCATATCTATCAACTTATTGCCTGCAAAGTGAATAGATAATAAGCTTTCGCAACGCATCGCTCGGGGAGCAGTTATTAAGCTAATTACATAAACGAGCTCGTCGCACGTCGGCATTTTTAACTGTTGTTCCCAACACGAGGCGATTAATCAACATTGTGTGCTCTTCGCTCTATCATTTGACTGCCTCCCGCATCGAATGCGAAAGTAGCGTTGTCGTAACCCGAGAACAAGGTAAATACTTTGTCGAACACTTTGCGCGGAAATTCGGGCGAATCCTGCGGAGGGCGGCGCTCGAGGTTAAAATTGCATTTGGTAATTCGAGCATTAAACTAGTCGAAAGCGTTCACCTCTAAACTGCTCCCTAATGAATTTAATTAAAGTATCTTTTTGAGCTTGAACGAGACCATCTGAAACCCACCGCTTGTTCCGCAAACACGACTTGTTTCCCTTAGATATATCTTTTTGCTCTTAGTTAAAGTGGAGTGGAGACGTAGTGGAAGATGAGGGAGGAGGATTGGGCGGGCGTTGAATTAATTAATGCTCAAAAATCGCATACATATATTACATTATGTCTGGGCAATGCCTGGCTATGGATTGAAACAATGGTGAATTTCGACTTATTTTATTCGTACAGGCGGGACGGCTGTGGTGACATTGATACTCTCAGCCATTTGATACTCTCTTCTCTAGCACATTTTTCTGTCATCGCTTATTTTTCCAGCCGCCCCACAGGGCGACGTTTTATCGTTTCGACATTAATTATCTTCCGTCAACGAAAATAAAGTGAAATCCACCAAACTGTTGGTGCGGTGGTTTCTCTGCAGTTATTAAAGTCACGCAAGGAAAACTGCAATTAATTATGATGCTTCTCGTTCACATGTGCTTCTAATAAATTCTCATGCTCACTTTTGCTCTCCAATAAAATACAACACTCATTTTGCTTTATTTATTATTAATTGCAAAAATATTCCGGTTAAGCCTTATGTATTTAAGGAAGAGTTGCTTTGTTTTTGTTCGCCAGGATCTCTTAAGCTATCCGATTGGAATGCGATTTGCACGCTAAATTAGTCAAAAATTCAAAGATGGGCATAGGTATAAACAAACAAAGATATTTTTATGAAACAAATGATAATTAGTGAATATAAAATATGAAGTGAACAATACACTGCGCGTCGGGGGCACAGTATGTTGGCGATAACGAAAGGTAGGGCGGGAATCGTTGCACGGCGCCGATGGATATAAAGAGCGGTTGTTAGTAGATTCATTGTTTTTCGCTATTGTTTGTTGTAAAGTTTTATTTGATTAAGATTGCGCATTGCAAGTCGTTTTATTTTGTTTAATATCCCGATAGCTAAGTCTTCGTTTGGCAAAAGAACGGCGGATTCGATTAGAGTTCGCGGGAGAAGACAACGAGCTGAACACAGTTACCTTTGAAGAAAAAGGAATTTCCACTACATCCCTGAAAATCACTATAAAAATAAAAGTTTAAATATATAATTGAATAAACTGAAGTAAAGACATATGGTATATTTATTACTTGGACGACGAGTTAGCTTTACTTTTTAAGCTGAGGTTAACATTTTAGTGGGAACTAAGCTTGCGGATCAAAACGCTTAATAATATTAAAAGTTTACTAATTATAACGTTGGGAAGTAAAACACAACTAGATACAACTCTCGCAATGTTTGCCACGGCACTTGCTCGCCAACTTATTATACACCGTGCACTACAGTTATGTAAACAGTCTATTTATTTACTTGCTGATTCATTTATATCGAATGATGAAATGTGGAAAAAGAAGGCCCGCAACAAACATGAAGGCAACGTTTAATCTCTTCCCATCTATATGTATACTAGTTCATCACCAAATGTACATACAATGTGTTCGAAAGTTTTTGACAAAAAGTAATTAAATTACAAGTCGTTTTACGCAATAAATTAATTTAACATTTTTGAATTTAGAAACATTCATGAAACTAATAAATCTAAAAAAATGTTTTGCTATATTTTGGAAAGTACTTTTAATAATTTAAAATAGCTGTAAACATATCGTAGTAAGTAAAACTTTTAAGGAAAGTCATATTCCTCATATGTTTACGTAGATCAAATTCTAGCTACCGTTTGTATATCCAGAGAGAGCATAGAAAGACACAAAAAGCCAACGAAAACGTAACGATACTAAATGAAATATGGCGTGCGCTCATATGACTGCTGTGTATGCGCTAAGAGTACCCGCTTCCAGTACGCACGAGGGCTCTCTTGTGTAACTTTCATAATCCAACAACGAGAACTAGTCCATCTGCAAACAGATATATAGGTAGACATAGCAATAGCACATATCGTGGACATTTTTCATGCGAAGAGCTTTAGACTCGATCCGGGCCGGCTTGCGATCACTATCATCGCTGGCTTCCCTTGATCAAATATAAAATTTTCTACTATTTCTGTACTCAGCCAGGATGCAATGGCTACACCGGGGAGATAAATAAGCTTAGAACGGAATGTGATGAAATGTGATCAGATTTGATTTCATATTTCTTCGAAACGTTTCAACCTTGTTATTAATTTTCATTTATTTTTATATACATAAAACATATATACCATCATCGCTTCTATTTATGGATGCGTTAGTGTGTGTGTGTGTATTTAGTTTAACAAAAAATATGTAGCTGAACGCAACGGACTTCAACAACCAATTTAGTTTTCGTTGGTGGATTTAGAAAGTTAGTTAATCTTCTAATGAAAACTAGACTAATTGTCAGTCAGAACTAGTAGCGAACTAGCGAAAATTGCAAGTCGGTGAGAATCTAAACCATCCGCCTTCGCAGCCTCTCTCTTTTTATATATTTCTCTAGATAGAGACGAACAGGGAGAGAATTACAGAGTGGAAGGGAGCAAATTAAGCTCTATAAAAACATCATCACGAAATGTCAGCGTAGTTGAAAAGGGTTAACATTTTTGCTGGTTGGGCGGCACGACTGAACTCGCAATCAAGCTCAACTATCCTAATTTTTGACCTAAATGGGAAAATTATATAGAGCCGCAAATAACTACACTGGAACTTTTTGAACGTCAAACAAGTATTTACCGTAATTTCAGTTTGTTTGCATGAGATGGACTTATCTGCAAATTATGGTTATTATCTTGATTCGGCATTAATTAAAATTGCAAATGTAAAATTTAAGAATACACCCAATTCGAAGAAGAATGCGTTGCATGTGTTTTGACTTGAAAATATTTTACTAAAATATAAAAGGTGATTGATTAATATACCTAATAATAAAGCACCAGAAACATTTTAAAGCATTGCTAGCCTCACAAAAATAAAGCACCTCTAACTCTTCATTGTTTGCTGGCGACCTTTTAAACCGTGCAGAAGAAAAATCTTCGCGGTAAATCAAACAGGTAATTATCGAAATATTCATCGCGCATTTTAATCGCTCGCTCAAGAGCGAAGAGCGGCCTATTGCAAGCGTCGAGTAACTTTTTCACCTTCCGAGCACTTTTTGCGCGGAGGGATCTTTATGGTCTTCTCTTCTTCTCCGGCGGCGCAGTTTCCTCCACCCTCTACAGCTTCGCAGCTCGCATGCCTGATTTCAATGGTCTGCCTAGGTATTCTAAAAGTAAAAGTAAGAGATATATTTCACGATGCTAATGGTTATTCGCCAGAAAATGGGCTATTAAGGTTGGGCCAAACCCTCGACCGTGATTTGCAACCGACGAGCGCGACGCGCTTAATGAATAAATCACCCGATGATAAAGCGGTCACGTGACGCTCGACAACAAATGAACTGTCCCGACAATTGGGCATTTTGCAAAAAAAAATTGCGAAATAAATGAATTTGTTTCTTGCGATCTGTCATTTTTAGAAATAGGACGTTACAGGCTAAAGGCTTAAGGCTAAAGTTAAATCTTGAACATATCCTTGAACTCATCAACTGAAATTACATTCAGCCACCACCCAAATCTCGGTTGGTGCTTGACACAATTCAATAGCTCTCGAATGAGAAGTTTGGCTGGTTAGTTGGTGGCACAGTTCGCACAATAAAACACTGAGCACATTAGTTACATTCGGTGTGCTCTCTCGCGATGGTATTTAGTATGCGACCTATCTCGCATCTCCTATCCCTCGGGGAATGTCTTGCGTTTGACAGGGAGCTAGCACGCCCCTTTAGTCCTTCGATAATTTACGTCGCGCAGGGAACAGACCAAACAAAACCATGCAAGAAGACTTACCTTGAATGGCATACAAAAGTTGAATACAATTGAAGATATGCCCATCGGCATATGGATCCGAAACGTATCGAATTTCGTAGCAAGCACATGTGTGTCTCAAAATGCCAATTGAATGATTCGTGTGCCTACGTCTAATAATTATTTGATAATTCCTGAATAATTTGACAACTCTTTCTTTTACAATAATGTTCATACATATATATTAAGAAATAACTAGAACTAGATATCAAGTTTCATATTCTTCTCTGTGCCCAATTCAAATTTAATAAAATTTTCATAAAGAAAAGTAGTACATTGCTCTCAGTCGGCTCTATTGTCATGTTTATTAATCTTCTTAAACAGGAAGAAACTCAACTAGAAAAAGCAAAAGAAAAAGAAAACTTGGTGAAGACAACAAGGCAAAATGCGAAACATTTATAGGGAATGAAAAGAAAAGAAGGACAACTTGGTACAGCATTAATGCCATTAGTAAACAACACTTACAACTTATAACTCCTTTCTACTGAATTCGAGAAGAATAACAATGCTCTTCTCGATTATGAAGAAGTAATACAAGAAGAAAAAGAAAGAGGAGGAGTAAGAGATAAATGTATGCTTGTTGTACATGTATTTAAACAGTCACACAACGTGTGTGTCTAATTTATTCCATTTATTCCTTTGCTCATAGACTGTCTAAGAGAAGAGACAATCGGAACATTCTCTACCTCTTATGTAACTAACTCTTGTTTGTGATTGCAGTGGAAAACGAGATGGTGTGTCATCACGAAGTTATCGCCGGTTGCAGGTAATTGAACACTCGACGAAATCGTTAATGGGCCGATACATGAGATCGATTGCCGATCGACGCAAACATAACAATTAGCTACCTGGTTCAATAAACAATAAACTCTTCTTGGTTTTTAAATCAGTATGTATGGATGGATATGGTCAAAATGTACATACATATAATTTACATGTACGATGTTGAGTGTGCTTGCACTGCTCACAGTGGAATACAAATTCGATTTTAATTACATGTTCTTTCTACATGCTGCCGATGGTATAACAATTCAATCTCGAAGAAGGCACTTTCCTAATGCATGATGCATTCATTTATCAGATGCAACGCGTTTTTGTGTGTTCATGCATTTCTATGCAATGCATCTCAACCACCATCGCTCTACGCTTATCGATTTCCCGGATCGAATTCAATCGGGCGCGAGTCGATAACTTTTCAAAACGTAATTAAAGTGTTATTGTGCTTGTTTGAGCTTTTACAATTCGATTATGTGCACTTCGTGGATTGAATCGTGTCGAGTGAGGCATTGATTGAGCGATTGATTGATCTGATACGGGGCACATTTGAATGTGAATCAGTTTATTATTAAGTGAGTAATTTTAAGCAGTGGGCTTTAAAATTACTAGTAAATGGGGCATTAGTAATCGGATTTCTTAGGAACGGCTGACTACTACTGGGCAGGTAGTTTAGTAAACGCACCTGAAACGTACTACAATGCTTTTTATTATGTGGGTATTCTTCGTTCAAACTGAGGTGGTCCGATGTACAGAAGAAGAAGAAAAAATGCAGTTTTTGGAAATGGAAATTGAATATCTTTATATATATAATTAAAGAAGAGTAGCTTTTTCTGTTTGCAAGGATCTTTTAAACTATGCAACTATTAATTTGAATTCGATTTGCACGATAAATTAGGCAAACATTCAAGGATGGACGTAGGCATAAACAAACAATTGTTGTGCTGTAGCAATATAACTACTAAATATAAAATTTAAACTGAATTTCACACGCTTGTTGGACAGTGGTTTGCATAACGAGGGAACAGCGTAAAGCAACGAGACAATAATGAAAGGTAGGCGGAATTGTTGCACGGCAGCGATCGTGGGCTGCAATGGAAACGAAGCGCTGGCTGTTTCATTGTTTTTTTGCTACTGTTTGTTGTAAAGTTTTATTTGGTTAAGATTGCACGTTGCAAGTCGTTTTATTTTCTCTAATATGCCCAAAGCTAAGTCTTCCCTTGGCAAAAGATCGACAGCTTCGATTTGAATTCGCTGCAGAAATCAAGCTGAAACCGATTGCCATTGGATAAAAAGTAATTGTCGGGTTTTCATTACAATCCTGCAATTGAGTATAAAATGGATGCTCTTAAATTTAAAGATTTTTCCCTTATGTCATAACAAACCTTGGCAACGCCGGGCAGGTAACATGCTAGTAGTTTATAAGTTGACATTGGTGTTTAAAGTTCTGGAATCTATCCAAAAAGGCAATATAAATCATGCAATTTCTGATCCTGGTGTAAAACATATGTGTAGCACATAAAAACCGAGCTAGAAATATGTTTAACATTTAGTATGGAATCAAATACTACCCGCAATCGTAAAACTGATGTTGGAGATGAAATACAAGAATGTAGGACACTAAAATATTTGGGAACGGACTAGATATGGAATTCATACCGGGATAAAGGTAACACAAGTGCGCGAAATAGAAATATAAAATGGATTGCCTACAAAAAGAAAGAGAAAACACATCAACAAAAAAAATACATAAAAGATCGCGAGGCTACGGAAATTGGGACAAAGAGTAAAGAAAAGAAACTCAAGTAAATGCAATAAGAGAACTACGAGAAATAAAATTTACTGAAATAAAATTTTATTCAACCCTAGGAACTTAAAAAACCTTTGCTATAATGTTGAGAAGTGTGTGAAACGAAGGTGTAATTGTAGAAAGATCAAGGAAGAATACAAGGTTTAATTCATTTTGAGGTGATAGGTGATAACCTGGCAGGTTTGCGATTTATATTTCTGTTGCTATCAGTGCAAGGAATGTAGTGTTATGTTAAATTTAAAAATTGAAAAAGTAGGCTAATAGATACACAGATAAACTGTTCATAGTTTACATGTAAACAAAAAGTTTAAATATTTGAACAATCATTTTCATTTATTTGTTGAAACTTGGTCCAACTGGAATAAAATCGTAACAGTTATCTATATAAAGCGTGTAAAATATTGCAATTTACTTCATTAACTTACAAAATTTATTTTAACGGCTTCTTTTAGTTCAAAATAATTATCAATTATCATGCCCTTGGCTAGTCCACAGTCATGTTTTAAAAATGTAGTTTTACGGGCGGCGGATTTCTTTTTTAAATTCAGAAATAATGTAAACTCCGCCGGGTTTTTGTATGTTGTTGAGAAACATTTTTACTTCCTCGAATCATCTTTTTGTCATATATTCTTTTTCACTTCCTTGGTGAGTCTCCGTGGGCGGCCATTGGTATGTTGCTTCTCGCTGGCTGCATGATTTGCGAAGAATAGGTACATCGTATAACAACCGGACTTGTAAAAACTAAATCTAAATTGAATTCTCTACAATGTAGCATAGGATTTCAAATAGCACAGGATTTCGAAATTATATACCAACATTTGGACAATTTGAAATATAAAGGCATTCTTTTACCCAAAAGATCGAGCTTCAAATGGTCAAATAAAATCGAAAAATTAAAACATCCAATAAAAAACATATGTTTCATTATGGAGGATTGATTTTGACGCATTGGTAAAGTAAAGAATGGGCGAAGTGGTTTGAATAGATCCAGACATATTTTATCGTTTTAGTACAATACTCTAGACATCCTACGGAAATCTAAAAATTGATTTTTCTATACTCTCTCCTCCTATCCAGTACTAGTTTTATATTTAAGGTCTTACGGTGAATAATGTGAGTTGTTCAGATCACGGCGACTTAAGCGTTCCGCGTATTTTCAACAATTATGAAGTTGATACTCTAATGAGTTAGATTAATAATATTTCGAAACCGAAGGATGCATGTTTGGTTTAAAACCACTTGCTCAATTTTATAATATTAGTTATAAACTTGTTGCCATTTTTTTAACACATTATTAATAATTAAATAAATTGATTAAGGATTGTTCTTTGTAAATAATAGTGTAATAAGTGTAATAATCTACTTTCGAGGAGATTAAAGAAGTCTCGAGAAAAACATGAAATGATGCAGTACTACCACCCCTTATGTTCTTAATGCTTTTTTAGCATTTTAGGTTATTTTTATCTAAATAATGATCTTCAACTAGTTTTTTATCTTGATTTCAATTAGACATCACGCCTCTGAACACCATTCATATATTGCATCAACACATTACTTGTTTCATTAGCTGTTATAACTTTAATTCGCTGCTGCACAAATATGTTAGTTGCAACATGGTAAATGAGGATTTACCAGATTATAACAATGTTTAAAGTAAATACAAATCAATGAAACATCAAGCAATATAAATAATGCCCCCTGTCAATTCATAAACAAATGGATGATAATGTCTGGTTTTTATTAGGAAATATTTAATTTCAAAATTACCACACTTTTTATTTGGATCAACGGCACATATAGTTATATAATTTTTATCATAAAAACGGTTACATATATGAATAATATGTTGAATTAGAACAATATAATATCAACATTTTAATAAACTTTGAATTGTTGGAATTCACTTAGTCATTTTTATTTGGATAATTTCACATAAAACTACTGCATCCATAAAACTAAACCAATTCCAAACAAATTTTTAATAATCCGTCCCAGCAATATTCTTCCAATTGAGTCCCGTGTACTGTATGCACTTCCGAACATATTAACTGCACCCTAGCCAATACAAACAAAATGAAAAATACATCTCTACAGTATATCCGAAAATATCATTTTAAATCGGCTTAAAACCGCGCCGCAAATCCAAATCTATTTAATTCGCTTAGTAATTTATACGTTATATTTGGTAATTCGGGTTATTGCAATTGCTATTGTTTTTATTGGTTGCCGCCATTGCCCGCTTTGTATCGTCGCGCCCTCAACAAAACGGAACTAAAAACAAAACCAACACAGCCTTCCAAACAACAACAACAACAAGAACAAAAAATCGCGAAACGCAAATAAAAAGAGATTTTTTTTTGCCAGCTGACCATTTATCGTCCCAGCCCGAATTAATTACGCCTCGCGCATCGAGCGTATACGGTCGCGTTGCCGTTCGCAATTTTGCGAATCTACAACCTGCACTCGCGGCAAAGGTACCTATGTATAGTGTTATGTATCCGATCCGCAGCTGCCTGTCCGTCCGTCCGTCTATCAATCAATTAAAAACGCTTAAAAACGGCGAAATTACATTTCCAATAATAATTATTTTCGATTGCGATTTGGGGCGCGTGCGAACGGACGCGTGCACAAGTACGCGCTTTTTATTCAAGTTGGAAGGATAACGAACTTGTGGGGGTGGTGGGCATAGGTTCAAGATAAAAAGGTGAAATTTGGCATGTATGATCAAAGGGGAGAGTGCATAACGTAACATTTAACCGTTTAACTTTTTGGAGTTTTTGATCGCTTGATTATTTGTCAATCATCATGGTTTCATATTGTTATTTGTCCCGCACGTTTTTTTATCTAAAAAAAGGTGGCTATTGTTTCAATTCAGCTATCATAGTTTTTTTTCAAAATTTTATTTATTATATATCTGCAACAATCCATGCAGTATCTAAACGATTTGGTCTATTTTGTTGTTGTCGAAATTATACGTTTTACTGTATCTGAATTTTGTTCTGTTGTTAGAATTAAGCACTCTCGTCAACAATTGCAAAGTACATTATTACATACTCCGGTTACGTTGAAATTATAATGCTTATAAACTTCGGAAGTGAATTACATCATGAGCGTAATGAAATGAAATTGCGCGGAACGATTTCGCTTCATCTCTGAAACTACATAACATACTTTAGTTCGTGTCAGTAATAAAGTAATAAATAACAAATTGCTGATTCACATGCCCCAAATTTATCACTATCAATTGAATCCCTGCCAGTACGCGCCGGAAAGAGTTGGTTGGCAATAAGAGATGGGGTGTAGCGCCTTAGGAAAAACTTGCGAGTTGAAGAAGTGGTAGAAAATATGCTTTTAAAGATATTAATCATAAATCCGCGCGCCATCGGGCTCGAGTTTATAGCAAACATTGCTAAACAACCGCAGGACTTGCACAACAAGTGCATTTTTTAAATTTATTTTTGTTCATTTCTGTATTGCCGGATCAATATAGCACCACAATCTATTAAAAACCTATTTTTATATTAATAAATTATTATTATTATAGGGGCCGTAAAAGAATCCTTTTTTCATTAGCACCACGTGGCCACAAATCGTTAATAGCAAAGCCATCAACATTTGTTCGATGTGAACTAACTTAAGTTATTATTATGAAGTGTTTAAATATTTAATTGAGTGATGACAGGACGTCAGTCGTGCCATCACTTGACAATATATATCTCCAGCGAGGGTGTGAGATGCACGTGGGGCGAGTGCGTATGTGCGTCGGGGTGGGCACCATGGTAATCCATCACGTCACTTGTCTCTCCGCCAGCTAGCTTGCCATCCAGCTACGTCACTTATATGAATATTCGAGAAATAGACGTCGAAATAGATTATGACCGAGCTGAGTGCCACTAATTCATCCTTCGCAACACCGAATTCAATTTGATGCTTCTTCCACACTGAAAAATTGAAAAAGCAAAGAATGTTTTACTATGCATGCATACAAACGATCCAACTGTGTATACGACGTTCACTGTATATTTCTTTTGTATCACTCTGTATACTAGAATATTGTAGACGTGCAGTGCACATGTGTTGCTTTTCCAGCCCTTTAATTACCCCCATGCACGGACAATTTACGAAACTCGTTAAAAAACTATTTAATTGACAACCCAACATGCGCACCACTCAGAATACTAACTCTATCTATGTTTAAACTTTACGCCAAAAGCTTTAAACGCTGAACATCCCTCCACAAAAAGTAAAACCACATCCTGGACTAATTTAAAATTCATAATTCATGTTGCTGCAGCCTCCTCTCCTCTTCTCTCCACCACTGTACTCCACTGCCTTCGCCACTCTCTTAGATAATTTCCTAATTTCATTAGCTCTTCATAAATTCACGCCGCGTCTAACGATTCGAAACAAAACAACACCGGCTGGCCTGATTATCAATTAATCATTCGGTTATTTTTAGATGATTGGGGGTGGTGAACGAGGTGAGGTTAAGGGGTGCAAATAGTTAGGTTAGGCCCGTTGCCCTTGGTGGCAAGTGGACGTTGTTGAATGGAGTCTTTACAGCTTCGTAAGTTGATAGCAGCCGTTTAGTGAGGGATGAGAAGATGTTAAGATAGACTTTGCATGCGGTGCGAGTCTCGGTTCCGCCGCCACTGCCGCCGGCGGCTATGATGTTACGTAATAACTTTCTGCCTCCGCCGGTTGGCATTCGCAAATGCGAGTTATATGCGTTTCTCGTTTCGGGTTGTGGTGGAGATGGAGATGAGTCGCGGATGTATCGCAAATATCATCAATTTCTGTCTTGGTACTGTGTTAGGGGTGGCTGAAGCGCGAATGCTGTATTATTATTTGTACCTAAAAATGTTTTTTGGCTATCTTTCGATGTTTTTTTTCTAGAAATTTTCTTCTCCTTGTTTTTGTACCTACAGTACGTCGCGATGCTATTAAGTCACTTAAGTCTTGAGGAGATTAATAGGGATAATGCAGATAAAGAAATTCATTTAAGTTTCGTATTTTCTCAACAACTTGTTCGCTGCTGCTGCGTTTCTTGCTTTGCTTCTTACTCTTTCGTTTAATTCTTCGTTAGACCTTTTTTCTTCATTTGAATATTTTAAACCGTTCATATTTCGAATTAAATTAAATAAAACGCAAACGAATTAAAAAGGGTGAAAATAATTAGTAGCGAATTTAAATTACAATCGCTGCAAATTGCAAATCACTCCTATTAAATTAATAGCAAATTGGGGAATTAAATCGCTTGCTTCTGCAAATAGTCCCAGCCGATGAGAAAGGATTTTCAGCGTTTTTGATAACAATTACGCCGTGAACGAATGTAAAAAAAAGTCCTTGAGAGGAGAGAAACTTTTCACGGAGTTCCGACGCGACGCGTAAAAAATAATTTGCAAATGGTTTTTCTTTTCATTCATTGATTCGGGACTTTGGCCATTGATGAAAAATGGATGCTCCCCGCACATAGCATGACCTTTCAGGCCGTGCACTGTGTCGTTCCCCCTTTCATGATTTTCATTTTCATCCTGGCCAGCGATGATTTTCTTCTATCTTATTCTAGTAGAGTGGATTTTATGTTGTCTGAACATTTCTTCATCTCCATTTTATGCGATGGATGAAGAGTCGACGTTGTTCATTCTTCTTCATCGCCTCCATGCGCATTCACTTTACCGACATTTTCGTTTTCATTCGACGTTCGGTTCGACTCAGATATTGCAAATTCTAATTAGACGTAATAGCTTTTTTCTTCAAAGATTTCTTTGCAAGCACTGTTTTGCACCCTCCGTGCGTTGTCGAATTTCCTTCGATTGAAATGTTTAATTTACATGGACGGATGGAACAGCTTTTGCGATATTAATTCCTCCCAAAAATAATATCGAACAAAATCGATACTTAATAACAATATTAATATATTGTACAATATTAATAATTAATAACAATACTACTATGAATGATCGATTACGAACCGCGCTATTGATACAAATGTGCAAATTGCATTTTTTTCGAATTCGTTTCTTTTTTGCATAAAATCACGTAGGATTTTTCACGAGGCCATTTGACGTCGTTTTGTTCCTCGTTCGGATCATTCAGCTTTTTTCTACGGATTCAATTAACCAAAGGGTTAAATATGAGCTAGACGGTAGCGACTGCGACGCGCTGGTCGTCACGGAAATAAATCCGTCGAGGTTCGTTCAGTACTGCCCCCATACTTTTTTCTCATTGCCAGCGCTCTACCGACGCGAAAGAGGCATTGTAATTCTCGCTAATAATGAAAACGGGAACGAAACGGCCCGTCGTACGTTATTATTGCGCGTAGGCGTCTTTTGTAGCGGACGTTTATACAAAATCGTGAAACAATAACCGTCGAAAAAAGCGAATCTAGAAAAAAGTCGCGACGTCGTTCATTTTGTGGCTGGTTTAATTAGGTGTTGTGTTGCTTTTAATTATTGGAAGGACGGGAAATAAGGGAAGATAAACTTTGTAGGTAATAATTAACACTTGTAGCCAGTAATTTATTATTGTTGTGAAATGAAGTACATAGCATATCGCTTTGATTGATCCGCGTGACGGATTGTTATAGACGTATGAGTTATTGAAACATGCTAATTAGTCGCTAATTGGAAATTTGTATTTTTTAGCATTGAAACGATTTTTCATACAACAGTGAATTGCAAAACGTTTTTAGGCAGTTTCGATATTTTGTTGTTTTTCTCATTTTTTTTTTCGTGCTTTTATGTTGCTGCGTTCTCATTGTGCGAGTATCGCAAGCAAACAATAACTGCTGCAAACTGGTAAAAATTAAAAATTGCGGCGACGTGCAGTGCTTGTAACAACAATGCGGTATTCCTGTTGGTTTACAGGTTTTATTGACTTTTACGGCGCAGAATAATACCTTATTTTCTGGGGTCCTTAAACATTTATTATCTTTTTGCTCTATAGCACCACTAGCAATGTAATGCTTTTGCTTTCCTTTCTTTTGTGATTATTTACTTAAGAAATCGAGCTGCATAGTAGAACGAAAAGATAAAGTAAGTGGTTGACTGTTGAAATATGGCGGTAGTGATTCTACAGGAGAGCTGATTTGTTTTAAAGATAATTACGCTAAAAATGCAGCATTTCTTTCATCTTGACAATTAATCATTTCCGTAATCTTCGTGTACCTAAAATTTGCACACTTGTTATTCTTTATAGAATCGTAAATATAAAGAAAGACAAGGGAAACTATTTTAGGTATCCTACTTATGTTACTTTTATGAAACTGTTACTTTGAAGTAACTGTATATAATTATTTTTTTACATGTTGAAATGTTTTTGTATATTAATTGGTTTATTTTTCAAAATATTAACATAAACGCAATATAAATGTGGAAATCATCAAATGAATTCTAGTATTTGGGAGCGGTGGTATTACGAAATCCGGACAAGTCACCGCAAACTTCGGGCACCTAAAAGATGCAGAATTTAATTAGCGTTTTAACTAGAGTTTGCACAAAACAAATATAAAATATAAATTATATATTTAATACTAATGTCTTGCTTAGAAAAATTATTTAAAAAAAATTGATGGAACGATTATTTAGTATCATCATTCCCTGAAATAGAAAACATTCTCTCACTGGTTACTGAACTTGGTTTTATTGTTCTTAGGACACCATATAGTAACTCCAAATTTTTTTTTTCTTTTATTAGTGGCGTTCAATACTGAAAATTTGGCCTTCAACGTTTTCGGATTTCATATTTTATTGTCAGGTTCCTTAGGAAGTCCATAAATTGATTTTTCCATTGCTACTTTAAGCGCATCATCCCTGTTCTCATTGATATTTTCTCCGTCTGTTTTAAAACATTTGCATTTTTTCTTGAATTCGCATTTTTAAAGCATTCAAAATTTCAGTCTTTCATTTTTGATAGTTCATTTAGTAAAAATTCAAATATGTTTTCTCTTCGCCCTAAGCTCCCGGCTGTTAGGCTTACTAGTCTCAACACCTCAAGGAGCTCCACGAATTCAGAAAATTGTACTTCATTCCACAAATGAAATGCAGCAATATTATTCTCATCTAGTACATCTTTAATTGTGATAAATTGCACATTCATTCATCATTATCTTCACACTTAACGCCATCTTTCGATTCCTTACTTGGGCCGCTCGATCGTGATCTGCTAATATCAGTGTTTAGTCTGCGTATTATCGCACGGCATCTGTCGGTTTGCATGTTAAATAAACAAATATTAGCCTGACGATTAACATGTTCAATGTCTATTGTCAAAATGTTTGAATTTTAACATATTAATTCGAGTGTTAAAAAACCATTCATTTAGAATTTAAAAATCTGTTTTTGAATGTCAAAAATTTACTCTGTTTTTGAAGCTGAGGTTTAACAACCAACTAATCCTATTTCAAACGCATGCAAAATATCTTTAATACTAGTAGTTTTGCCAGATTTTGTACTTACCTTTTATTCCTTTTCCTGAGCATTTTTAAACTATTCCTTCAATAAATATATTTTTAATATAAACATGAAAATGTTGGATAATCATACCAGATTTCAAAAATATTTTTATAACAACAATAAAAGGATCGTACCAATACACTTTAATTAAAAGCCAAATTAGTATTGTTTTTCGAATAGAATAGAAGCTTTATAATAGTTTAAATAGCTAGAAGAGACACAGGTTTTAAATTACAAAAAAGGAAATTGCGTCTGGACCCGGAAACAAGCACAAAAAGCGAATAGTTTTAGTTACTTGTAACAAAACACTCCACGCAAGCATCATAGATAATATCAAACAATTCGAACGAGGATATTAAAACGGTCGTTGTCCGCACCTAGCGTGCCGTGCAAACAAAACACCACACAAAATGCAAATTGCAAAAATCTATTTATTTTTTCAATGCATTCAGTCCCCTCTTCAATATGAGCCAAACTATTCGGAGCGTGAAAATTTAATTAAATCGATTTTATTAATACATGTACATATGAATGCACATTGTCCACACTCGTGATGCTTTTTGTGCTTGCATATAATACACAACATGAAACAAAGCGACTAAAATGTGTAACGAAAACAAATTGATTGAAACCAAGGTAAATTATATATGCTAGTTGTCATGCATGGAAAAGAGTTATAGTTATAACTCGTGAAAGTTGATTTTTAGGTAGAATTGCTGTACATATTGCAAAAAGTGAACAAACAACTCCAATATTATTATTATTATTATTACTATTCAAGTTCAAAACGTTTGTGATTTACTATGAAATGTTCAATGAATTCAATCAAATAAATAAAATAAAATCAAAAATGGTAAAGTATGTTAGCTTATGTTGGTATATATAGTATATACAGCCAAAAATTAAAATTAATTCTATCAGGGGACTTCGTGCTATGTGACCTGACCCGGCGGCAACACCAAAATTCCATTTAGATCAAAATCCTTGATTATAAGCACATTACGTTATGTCACCTGACATTTACTTGAATTGCCACTTTGTTGACTATTCAAATCGTGCATGCAGTGCCAAAGCAAAAGTGGAATATCATTTATTTCGTTTTAACAAAAAAAAGTATGTAACTTTTTGTCGTTGGCTGTGTCAATCATAATTTTAAATACGAATATGAAAATAATCCATACAAGTAACGCCAGTTTTATTCTCTCTTATAAATCAGCTGCAAACCAAGAGCAGTTTATCAGTGGTATCATCCACCGCCCAAAAAAATACATCCAAGATTATTGTAATAACCATGTAGTATGTTTACATATCTCATCTAAAAACTTGTTGGACAGTACATTGCATTGTTTCCTTCTTTCAATATAAACAGGTGTAGGTGTAGGTTCATATACTATCTTTTATGCTTACAAACCAACTACCAAAAACTCGGCGCCACCCCATCGCCCAAAAACAGTAGCCGAAATAAAGTATGAGCATTGAGCTTTTGTTCCTGTTTCCAGTCGGTACCTATATCCACTACAGCTACTCTCTTTAGCATTGTTTCTCGCTACGTATATACCAAGCCGCCCACGCGCGCTGTGGGAGTTCCATTTAAAGGAAATTTGCTTTCGTAACTCACGCACATGTCCCTGGCAAATACGCACCGGCACAATGCAACTATCATTGAATCCAAATACAATGGAGAGGAGAAGACGGACGAGGCGACCTCTAGCAAACATGCCATGGAAACGCGGGCGCGTTCCTACAGGACACACACTGTATTGCTATGATCGCTGTAGCGAAAGAGGGTGAGATCGTAGGGACATAGGTAATCGTAATACGTAATACTAACATGCATATATCATTCGAGGGTATAGTCCGGGAAGCGAGCGCGCGCCGCCACCGCCTGCGTTAACAATTTACAACGTACCTTCGCATACGTTTCGGTGATATCTTTTTATTAAAAGCGCACTTATGGCAGCGGCGGTTGCAATGCTTGTAAGGGTGTAATCTGAGGTATACCCACGGTGTACGGACCGGGACCAGGACCTCGAGCAGGAGGATCTTCCGCAACGAAAAGCGAATAAGCCGGCGCCGCGCCGGCGCGGGAATCAGTTGACTTCTCAATGATTTATGTGCATTGCATTGCGCCGCCTCTGTACTGAGTGTTTAGCAAATTGCATAATTTTCAGTTTTAGCTATCGCATGGATATAAATATTGATGAATTTAATGGCTTTTTATGCACTTTTTGTTGTAATATTTTAATGTTAGTTGTTGTTAATAACTTGAAGCTTGCTATAACATGAGGTATAAACTAATATATTGCGTAAAAGGACCAATATGAAGGAAAGCAGTATGCAAGTGGAGAGCTAGCATAAGGACACCAACGAGCGCGTGGAAAATTTATTAACAAACTAATTAAAATACCAATTATAACCTTGTAGAATGCAATTTGTAACGTAATTGTAATTGTACACGTGATAGCAATCATAATTATGAATTATAATTGTAGATTGTTAGATAGATGCGCTATTTGATCGATCAATTTCAATTTGCTAGGTATTTTTCCGGTTTTTTGTCTAGAATGCAAACGAGCCTTAATTATATCTAACATCGGTGAATGTTGTCATTTCTGAATATTTTAATCAAAAATTGATTTTGGATAGATAAGGAGTGTTCCAATGCGAGGCAATTTGTTTGAGTGATATCCGTGTATCTTCCAACAATATTTTATACACTCAGCAAAACCGCTCCTGTTCTTTTACCATTTACGGACAGCACTCTCATCTTCCATATGCTATCCTTTAAACTTCGTGCGTTTCAATAAAGTAAAACAAATTTTACTTAGAATGCATGTCTGCGCCAGGTGAACAAATAAATAATAAATAACGTAACGTGTGACTGAACAATTTATATGGTCTTATAAATATGTTACATACATAGCTACAGAATACATAAAATGAATGTAACACAAGGAAATTGAAGAAAAGCGGAAGTTTGTTTTAGATGAGTATGTAAGTATGTAATACTCGTTTATATTTTATTACATACCGAGTGTTTGATTCTTTGTTTCATAATTATTAATTGAAAGTGAAATATATCGCCTAGAAATTTTATAGATTTTTTATGTGTAAACGTTGGATAGTGCATTTTGCTAATAGTATCGCGTAACACTCGTACCGATTGGCTGATTAATGCTCAGAGAAACGTCGCAAGTTGGGTAGCGCTCGTAGCGATTGGTTAATCGATGCCAAGAGGATGTCCCGACATACCCGTTTTGTTCAATCCTTGTTTTGATATCAATGGTTGGCGTTGTACATTGCGAATGCATTTTTTTTACAACAAAATTGATTTCTACTGCATTATTCTTATTCAACCCCACGCTCGATTAGTAACCTAAATTGTGTGCTCAAATATTTTCCTGTGAAAGTTTATACTATTTTTTGTGTGGTTATAAGCAAACACCTGGTTTTTTTCTTCATTAGTGTTTGTTATCAAAATATCATGCAGTAATAGTATAGATATGTTAAAACTATTATTATTACTTCATTCTACTTGATAGAAGATTATCTGATGTGGGAAGTACATATTCAAAGACATCACGAGCCTCTCAGCACAAAAGTAAAAATAAACCAGAATCTACTACTCCCGACACTAAGTACAAGTCGTGTTTTTTTTTACTTTCACGTAACGCGCACGTTTTTGTGTGCATGATTTATTTCCGTGTTAACACTCCACCGCTCGCCGCCTCCGAGACTGTCTAGCGTGCGCCGGCGAGCCAGCCAGACGCCAACCACGCCATCCTCGGCGCGCGACACACGACGCCACTCTTTACTAATTACCGACTCAGATTATAATTCAAAACAACTATAAATATAATCTACACGATCTCGCCATGCTTATTTATTTCTGCTATCTACATAGCTATAGTAGCAAGTCCACAGCTGACACGACTTAATTTTCTTATTACGCGCTCACTTGGCCGTGCATTCCAATAATTTCTTGCTGAAAACTCATCGTGGAACTCCTCTCGCTGGAATTGTAGAGTGTTATGACAGCTGGCGTCATACCCAATAGACTCAATACTCAAAAAAACTGGCGATATTTTTCAATCGTAGTCGTAATAAGTTAGCGGGGGGAATATTAATGTTTTCGCTTCAATGCTTTCCAATTAAATTATTTAGGAACAGCTGTGCTTGTGCAGCTCGCACGTAGGTGCTTCAGTTTGACTCTGGAATAATGATTATTTCTTTGTTTCAGGTGAGTTACAACGTTCATTGTGTTCGCTTTTGAGTATTGTTGGTCTTAAATGAAATATTACAATCATGGTACGTACGTAAATTGACCTCATAGTTCTTGCAGTTTACTGCTGTGTGCTGTATGCACTTTTGTTGTTAATTGGATTGACGATATCCTGATTTCCCTTGAGAAAAACGTGTTTTTTTTTTGGTTGAACAAGCACACTTGTAAAGTATTAATATTTGCAGCAGCAGATTGAAATGAAAATATAAAAAATATTTGGAACAAGTTAAAATGCAAATTCCAATTGATCTACATTAGTAAAGCACACGTGAAACATGCGCTGTAGCAGGTAACAACAGTACTTTGGCGCGTACAATACGCGACAAAAACTTAATGAACATTTAAATTTTCATTTATGCAAATCGAGGGAACGCTCGAATTTGCACATGGTTCGAACGCAACGAAATTTGCGTTTCCGAACAATCGACGTTTTAACTGCATACCGCGCCTCTCTTGATTCGATATTCGACAGATAGACAGGTATTTTCTATATAAAATAAATGAGTATTTGTGTTGCAAATTTATTGCAAATTCGTTTCATATTGATTGATTTCTTTCGCTCGGTTACTTTACTCGCATTAATTCCTATGACATTACAACGAATCTTTTTTTTTTTAAATTTTTAATCTATAGGAATTAGTTATTATTTATTACAATTATTGTATTGTTTATTTATAAACAATGCAGTAATATGCTCGCATCGCGAGAAATTGCAAATTTATGACATGCTTATATGTGCAGCGGAATACTTAATTTAATTAAATTGCGGTTTACTCATTCGTGCGATGTTGTTCGATGCTTTTCATCTCTAATTAAGTTCGAAAATTGGAAACAAAATCAAAATAAATAACTTTTAATTGAATCAGACTAGTATTTGTGTGTCGTATCCTCTCACACGCAAGTAGTTCGTTCGTTATCAACACCATGGAAATTCAATATTTGCGAAATTGTTTCCGATTATAGAAGCTGCGCTAATATGTATAATTCTCTTCTGAGCTATCACTCTATTACGGCGTCCTTAATTTTTTTTTGCGTTGTTTAATGTGCCATGGAGCTGTCCTAGGTACCTCCGCTCTGCGTTCCAAAATTCTCGAGCGATGTGATCGAGGAAGCTTTGTCTACTTCGAGATTGCAGAACGAGGATAGCGATCAATCGCTAGAGTCTGTGCAGTATGCTCTACCTGCTGTAGATTATAATCCAGAATTTATATATACAATTTTCGAAATAATCACAAAAACTTATATCAATTGAAAATAAATGTCAATGCGGCAACCAGCAACCTGATGATTTTTGGTTGTATGTTCTTTGTCACTTCGGTAGCGTTCTTTAGTTCAAAAGTTACTCGATTAGCTCTCTGACCACGTGCCCAAAAATTTTGCTCGCTCTACCGAGACCTCAGAGGCAATTTAAGAACGCATCACATAAGTGTTATAAGAGCATATACTCACGTCCACACAATTAGAAGATAATTAGGAAATGAGAGTAGGTAGGTACTTTAAATATATAGTGATGCATATAGATAAGCGAAAAGAAAACTAGAGAAGTTCGTGTTTAACGCGGTACCTAACACCGAATGCATGAATGAATGAATGAATGAAATCTAACATTAGCTTTTCCATCTCGCACTTCCGTCGCGTTTTCCAGCAAAGACGCAAGCAACGAAAATGCGTTGAGAAGAATGATTCGATGTGGCAGCGGAACTACGGAACTACACGTGGAATATGCTTTAATAACGCATTAATGGAACAGAGGAACAAGGGAGCCATGCAACCAGAAGACAGGTTGGTGATGGTTGGGGAAAAGACAAAAAGTTGCTTGTTAGCACACCACAGCGCGGCCGTCTGTGGCTTGGCGTGGGGTGTCGACGTGCTTGATGTGAGAAACTAATCTCTTTGTAAATTATGCATTCATGGCTAAAATAAAGTTGGAATGAATAAAATTGCATCGCATTGTCGAGATGAAAAGATGTTCCATTAGCTTTTCGCACACCCTGCAGCCCTACGTGGCTGATATGTTGATGTTGGCGGAATCTGAGCGGCTTTGAATTAAACCGTACACATCTACTCGCACGTGCGTCTTTTCTATCCATTTCGCATTCACATCTTTCATATGTTTCTTGCCATGCAGAAGGTTTACTTACTTCACAAAGAAAACGAAAAAAGCAGCCAGCTTCGTTCTTGCAATCGTTCAATCTGCAGAAGCGCGCAACTCCGCACCACGCCGCTGGCCTTTGTCGGGGTTTGCTCGTTGATTAAACAACCTAATGCCAACTTCTATAATTCAATTACCTACCAGCTCGATGTACAAGATAGGCATATAATCCACACCCCTGGCCGCATCACTTTCCAATAGGGTTGGCTTCGATACGGTCCGATTTCCTTCTTCCAGCGAGTAAATCTTTATCGAGCGAAAAAGAAGAAGCGTGATCTTTGCTTTGGGTACACTTATGCGCAACTGTACAAACGCGGTGCTCCCCTTGTATTTTCGAAATAAAGCGATAAACAAGAGCATTGATGGTCTTCCGACTTGCCTTGCCGACTTCTATCAGTCTGCTATCAATCGCTGACGGACTTCACAAAGTCGGCGCAAAGTATTAGAGGGTGGCTGGGTTTAAGGAATTAAATGTTCGCGCGTTCGCTTCCATCGCACAATTCCTATTCAATCAGCATCGATTAAATCCAGGGAGCGTCGGTTTCATCTGATTGTTTATAAACATTAGGTGAATGGAGAAGAGATTAAAGTTCTTTGTACTTAATTTTGGTTTATATACTTTTGGCCTGCGGCGACATGCCTTTTGTTGATTCAAGATTATTTTTCCAGAAAACATTTTGAATCTCGTACAAATTAAAATAGCCATCCCCCTTGCTGTTGACTACTGTGAGCATTTTACGAACGAACCGCAGTCGAGTTGACTTTTACCTTTGTGATATGTGGAAAAGTCAATTTTTATTCATCGTCAAGCGTCCCCATCGCGTGCATTATTTAAGTTTAATGGTGCATACATACAGCAGTCTAATAAATATAAAGCGCGGCATTCAATCAAACAGAACTAATATTGACAGTCGGAGCCTCGTCCGCGTTACAAAACGCTCTCCGGGATCACAGCCAGCAAAACAGCACGCTAGATGGATGCGGGAGGGTTTTTGAGGGGGTGGCAGGAACAAAAAACAAGCGAGTCGCGCGCGCAAAAAAACGCGTCGGTCGGGTCTATAATCGATTTTTTTCTTCTTGCATGAAACGTGCACATTTTTTTGCCTTCTTCCCGTTTTCGTGCGGGGCGGACGCATTTTTTTATGTGTGTTTTGCAAGGGGATGGACGCGTTATTAAGCAATGTCTACATCCATCCGCACGCGCGCCCGTCCGCGCGACGAAAGCATGAATATGTATACACGGCGCCGAATATTTCATTCATTCGGTTCTTATAACACATGTTTGAGGGCATCCAGCAGCGATCGCCGCCAGCGATATTTTAACAACGAAAACGCTACTGCACCTCCGGCGGCGGGTGCGATATAAAGCTCGTGCGTTGGCGGGGATGTAACAAGAGTTCGCGACAAGCCCGAGCAGGTTTAAGCAACCCCATGAACCCGTGTAAGCCTTGTAAGCGTCGTCGTGGGGAAGAAAAACGTGTGTAGCAAAAACGACGTCCTTATAAAACGTGCTTGCCATTTTCAAGCGGGACAACTGCGTTATTTCATCACGCGAACAAATATCAAAAAGCCCACATTTCACTTACACAATCCGTGCTGAATTAAAAGCACAAAAAGCTTGATCTTGAAAGAACCAGATGGAATTATTGCAAGTTTGGGATGACAACCAGTAGATATGATATCATCAGTGTCACCAGGTGTGCAGGATCAGGTGCAAGCTACGATACGCGAAAGGATGTAGTAGACAAAATCATGCGGATGCAGAGGTAAAGAGGTGAGGCTCGAACGCGCCCTTTGTAACAAAACCACTTCTTCGTCTTCGAGCAGCTTTCGAAGACCTGTGCGTGTTCTTGGGATGCTCGCGAGAAGGTTCTTCGCGCTTCTAGGCTAAGCTATCCACACGGGTTGCAAAACCTCCGCAGTCACCGCCGCTTAACTAAGCAGCAGCTTGATTAATTATTCAATTATCTGTCAAATTAAGTTTAATTAGTTTAAGTTTCGGATTCGGGAAGACGTAAGCCGACCCGCGCGATTGTAATGTGTACGCATTAAGGATACAAGGAACGCGCGTGTAGGCAGGCTTTTTTTCATTTTTAGTCTAATGATGCAACAACCGCTGAGTTATACTGACGTAAATAATTTACAAACTTGGGGGGGGGGGATGTATATAGTAATAGTTTTTAATGGCATTTATTAATTAATCTCATTAGAAAAAAAGGAATGCTCAGAGCAAATAGAAATCAAAGTAGGCCCAAGGCGACGAAACGACGAAGATTTAATCATTTATGGTAATTCGCCAAAATGTAGGCGAACGGTTTCGCGTATTATCTTATTATACCAACACACAGATGTATTAAGTATTAAGAGTCGCACCAGACTAAAAGAAAAGTTTTCGCATTCTGAAGTATCTCCTCCAGAACAAAAAAAAAACGCGCCTCGAAACGAATGAAAACCAAGAGCGAAGCCAAAAAAAAAGAATAAAAGAGTAACGAACATCGCGCCGAAATTATCTCCTCACTTCAAAAGCCCGGCGCGGCGCGATTTCTAAAGTTATATCTGTTTTTCGCGCTTCCTTCATTTTCTTTCTGGCTTTGCTTGCCTCGGACGCTTCCTTTATTTTTACTCTACCTCTCTGGTCTTTATTCTTATGGTTGGTATCGCCGTCGAAACCTCATTCGCAAGTTAACAATGTTACCAGGAACAGAAGCGACGTAGGTGGTGGGCGCAGTGTGGAGATAACGAATCATCGGAATTTAAACTTTTCTTTTCTACTTCTTCGTACGCTTTTATTTCGTTCTTATCTCGTGCGGGGTTGAGGTAACAGCGTAACACTCATAATAAAAATCTAATGAAAATAAACCGAAGGGCAAGCACAACCGCTACCGCTCGCCGTTGCTGCTGTTGTCGGCGTCATCGTCCTCTTTCCGGATTTGTTGAATTTACGACTATTTTCATATACAAACGCATGACGTACATGTGCGCGCATTTTTCACTTTTGTTGCTGCTTTCGGCTATGTTTTTTGGCGACGGCGGCGGCGGGAGTTAATTAAACCCTTTTTTCTAAGCAAGCAAGACGTCGGCGTGTCTGCGTGCTGCCTGCCGCAAAACCACCACTCGGACGCGACGCACATAAATTTAACTATAATTAATCTGCGCGTACCGCACTGCCACCAGCCGCCACCAGCTACCAGCTATCCTCTGGATGGAGGACTCTTATTCCGTAACCGCCGTCGAGGTGCTCCTCAAAATAAGCACAGTAAACGAGCACCCTCTCACGATCACCTTTTGTCTCTAATTAAGTCATCGCTTCTTCAAAACCACCTTATCATTTCACATAATTTTTCTTTTCATTTAACTGTACTAGCAGATTTTTTATGCAATATGTTTTAACATTGATAGATTTTTTGAAAAAACATATGTTCCAAATTAAAATTGCAGTTTCTAGTTTTGGCCTAACACCTCGATAACTTAAAAATTATTAATTCATTCTTTATTGTTCGGGAATTGTTCGTGTGGGGTGCGCTGTCTTCCGGTTTACATGCCCCGTCGTTTTCCCTAATACGTTTTGGGAAACCTCGGAAAGGGATTTTTTATTGTTAACACGTAGCTCGTATAGTTGTCGAGGCTCTCGACTGAAGACCGTATTGAATTATTGATACGGGGAGCACAAAGTACAGCACAAAGCAGGGACGAAAAATGGAGAAGAGATGGCACTGCGAGAAATAGAAAAGATGGCGAAGAAGCTTATAGCATACTGCCACCAGTGTTAGTACGAGTATAGTTGTACGTAATACGTACTTGGAGTATAAATTTCTAAAGGAAATTGTTGCGGATGTGCTTGCGATGGTAGCTGAATGCTTCTCAATGTATGCGTTGGGTGCACTACTGCATCCCCAATGTGATTCCCAAGCTGGCAAAAAATCGGGAATTGTTATGTTATTGTGTTATTATTGCATTAGTCCAAGGCGACCGCAAGAACAGGGACAAAGCGAAGTCAATTTCGTGGAAATTATGAGGAACAACGCGAAGACGTTATGCTGCGCATAATTGAGAAAGAATTTGATACTGGCCGAGAAAAAAAGATGCGTCGTTCCGTACGGAGAGGAGAACGCAATTCAACAAGGTCGGAATTAATGACCCCTTAAGTCTTTCCGGCATAATTAAATTACACAAAATGATGCTTGATGCTTTAGCTTACTCGCACAACATTCAAGGGACGAACAACGAAGGATGAATGAGTGCGCTCTAAACCAAAAAAGAGTCAGTCCTTCGTTGCTCCTCCTTGCTTAGGACTCTCGACGCTTCTTATTATTCTCGTTTTTTTTTTTCACGGACTTATTCCAGCCACTTAGAATGCGGCTTCGCGGTGACGAAGAAAACGAAAAATCCACTTGTGGGTTAATATTTTTAATTACGTGCCGTAATTTTTTTCTCTCTGCTTTTAATGCGTATCTTAATATACAACGTTATAATGCTCGTCTGAACGAGTATTATAAAAAAAAGACGCAAAATATTTGTTCTTCTTGCGAAATTAATTAGATTTAATTGGAATTGAATTGAGAACTTTTAATTAATTTAATTTTTATCTTGTTTTGTTCAATTTTAATTTTGTTGAAGTAATTTTATATTACATTACTTTTTATTTGATTTTATCTGACTACGAATCTTTTATGCTTTTATTTAGACCATCATAAAAGAAAGAGTTCCCAATAATTTATTAATTAAATTTAATATTAAATTAAAATGGCATTTTTTTTCAAACGCATATTCCATTATTATAATCCTTGAGACTTGCGAGTAAAGCGTCTGCCAGAAGAAGTGTTTTCCCAGATTGGGGCTGTGCCAAAAATGGACTTTAACAACTTGTTTTATCCTGAAGGAGCTCGAGCGCTTGCGGCTTTCTTATCTCCCAAAGGAGAATTATATAAATTTATTTAACGAAACAACCTATCTCTAATCATAATCATCATGCTCGTGCCAATTAATTTTATCAATTTCTCTATATTGAAGAGAGATGCGAATCCCATAGGATATTCAAACTCCTCTAATTTAATATAAAATATTTCTAAATAATTCAAAATAAAGTTAGAAATTGAAACTTTAGTATATCTTGAATGTTAAAACTTATAAATTTATATTAATCATATAATTATGATGATAATTATTAAATTACCTCTCAGGTGTTGACAATTTTTCTCTAAGCGAATATGTGCATGAAATTAAGTTTTAAACTTTGTCTGAGATGATATGATACCATCGCTAATTACGATATCATGATACTAAGTAAATCATTAATATATTACAAAGTTTTCAACGCGGGAAACTCACAGTATAACTCTTAAGCTGTTCCATGCTTAATCCAATAATAGAACTAAATAGCAGCATTACGTCGTTGGAAATTATTGATAATTATCATTTCCTAAGTGCATTAGTCCAGAATTACTCTGTGATATAATATTCCACCCTCGCTAATTCTCTGCTTTTCTATCATCTTAACTGTTATCCTATTCACAATATTGATATTAAGTAAAACTTAATAATATACTAAGTTAAAGTTTTAATTGATACTTTTTTAAGGCTAAAATATCCAAACCAGAAAGAAACAAATTAAGAAGCTCCGAATCTTGTTACAAACTTCACAGACAAAAAATATATTTCCTGCTTTTTATTAATACATAATTAAATTCATCGTGCTTCCATTTTGTGATAATGGAAACTGAACCTCCCTGGCACATCTCCCAATATCATCAGTTTTTCGTATTTGAAACATTAATTTCTGCATTTTTTTTTATTCCTCTCTTTCTCAATAAATTTTGAAATCATATCCCGAACTATCATTGATGGGCAGCCAGCGACGCGCGGCGTTTCAATATCCACCTACACATGCATCACCGACATCTCTACATAGTGTCCTGTCCCATCCAGACGCTTCGTTTTAATGAGAAACTTGGCCGGGTAACGACAAACTTTTTTAATATTTTATAGCCAAGCGTTTCCAAGTTTTCCTAGCAATGAACAGAGAGCATAGCAGAGCATGGCAGGAATACGAAAAAATGAATGCTTGCGATGGCGGGAATAGAGAAAGCGGCGGACTGTAGACCTGATTTGTTACTGTAAGTGTGTAGCATCAGGACGATGAGGTTAGGTACTTGAGATTCTTCAGTCTTCTTCGTCCTGGTTGTGTTCGTTTAATCTTTATTGAGGAATTAAGTTCGATCTGATTGAAAATTTTACTAGCGCACTAAGTGCATGAGCAGAGAGTATTCCCAGTTTCAATATTTCAATACTTTCGCACTAAAAACTTTAAGACAGTAATGCATCTGAATGCATCCTGTGTCTTTATTAATTGAAACCCAAGTGGACCGTGGACGTTCTTTTCTTCTTCGGATTTCAATCATCCGGCGACCGGCGATTGCGTTAAGTCTCAATTAAAATCAATATAAAACGAGTTTATGGTTGGGAAGCTGCTTCCAAGACGATAATCTCTTTAAGCATAGTGTAGTACAACTGTATATACAACACAATATGATCATAAGTTTCCTCGGCTCGTTTGGCTCAAGTTTTATTGCCGCTTGCATTTGATACATGAGCACATGAGCACTTTGTTACTCAGTTTGCTTCATGAGTGCGCGCCCAGAGGCATGCTACTACGAGTTGTTGAAATGCATCTCGCGTGTGTAATGCCACACGCATCGAGCACTAAAACTTGTCTCGAGAATAGTCGCGGTTGCGACGAAAAAGCTACAAACTAACTGTAAACGGATGAAAACGAATCGGCCGCCAGAGATAAGCGAGCGACATCAAATAAACACTTAGAATCGAAAGATTCCGCGAAGAGGCGAATGCGCGCACGCCATGCCGCAAAGAAACGAGCCGGGAATTGCGGCTTGCACGCAAAAACAAATTAAGCAAGTGCTCAGCTGTTTAATGTCAGATTTGCTTGCGCACTGCACAATGCTGCTACTGTATTTATGCCATGCCATCACGCCACAGATTTGAGATCTTAACGTTTTTCTCATGTGTCATGACCATATGGGAATTTATTTTGTTTTAGCTGTTGCTTCATGGTTTATTAATATACTGTTTATTAGTATATTAGTATTAAAGCAAAAAATAATATTTGCGAATATAAGAAAATGTGATTAGCAAAATTCCGGCCAAGTTTAATATCAATGTAAAATTCCAATTGCGAGCTTCCCAAAGGCCATAAATAAATAATTTATGGCGCTGTCGCAATTCCTGCGCATTTAATTACCAAACTGCAGTCTAGTGTCCGCACGTACGCAATCGTAAAAACTAGTTACCGCTTTAATATTCGCAAACCGGGTGATTTATAAGTGTTTTTGCACATTCCAACAGAATAGAACTACGTTTATGAATTCGTTGCTTATCAGCAGCAGTCAGCTAAATATTGCATTCCCATTTTACTTGGATATCTTAATTCAAACATTGTTAGCAAATTTTGCATGTAACTTATTATCCAAACTTCAAAGCGTGATTCACACGTAACAAATTGAGAAAAATAAAGTTGTGAAAATGACTACCCAAATCTGGTAAAGAAAATTTACCGTTTTGCTGCTGGTTATATGCCTGTTAGGACTTAAGCTTGGAAGCTATTTCTGTTTGAAGCCTTTGCCTTTCTTCACTAGACGTCTTCTCAGACAAGGCAAGGCGTCGGGCTTTTGAGCTTTGAGCTTTGTGTGACTACATTATCTCCGATAAGACGACCCTCCAACGAGAAAAATGCATCTTGATACATGGCCGCCTCTTTACAGGATCAGGATCCTGCTGCGCTGGGAACCCCCCACCTGATTATAATCTCTGTCTGAATCTGAACACTAGCAACGCCTTCGTGCATCCTTGAAGAAGTGATTTTTACCGAGTTTTATTTGACTTAAAATTTGTTCGCTTTGGTATACCTATTCCCAAGATGTAGCAAGTTGGGAAAGCTTATTTCGCGCCCTCTTAGTTATAAATTAATTTCGTAATCCGACTTATGCAATCCCTCACTAACTACGAGTAATAATAAAATGTTCGCGTTCGAGTTGGCGAAGATTGTGTTCGTTAAGATTCGTTAGAACTACTTACGCCTTGTTTGTGAAGAGTGAGTGAAGAGAGCAGACACATTCTCTTACTGTCAGCTCGAAAGTTGGCGGAGGCGTACGGCTGCTGAATGAACGATTGAATTCGCGCCAGGGCGCTGAAAGAACGGGGTGAATAAGACGCTGCTGCGTAGCGTCGTTTTAAAAGCGTCGCGCTGAGGGCGGAGGGCGGCTCGCGTAAACGACGAAGACATTATACGCGGCATTTGCTCTAACAACGTGTTACTGCATTATTACCCTTCCCCGCATGTATACGTGCAACGCGATGCTTTCACCATGAACGCATTAGTTACACGTACGCAAAATATCTTCCATCTTTTCATCATTCAGCTGCCTTTTCGGCTCCCTCCATATCTTTCGAGAGGGTTACTTTCGGGATCTTTACCCTCGCGACTAGATGAAACTCATACAGTGTCTTGATGAAAATACCGAATATAATTAGCATATGATTCTTGCTTTTCCGTTGGATCTCTTCTTGATAGTCGTATTTATCTAGCTTTGATGCAATATCAGAAAATTTGATTTATGTATGCACCCTGTATAGATACACCTAGTTAATACACATTCGTGGCATTATACATTCGAAGTGCTTCATTCCCTCGTTGGCATCGTTGTTTGCAGCTATGAGCATAACCAATGCTTCATACAGTCAAAGTAGAGTTGCTGTGTGCTGCTTGATGGCATCGCCATTCAGACATGTTGCTAAACGCCCGTGACTAAAGAGAAGTTAATTTATATTCCTAATGAGCGCGTTTCAAGTGCAGGACGACAAGGCCCCTTTTTTGCATTATTACCCTTCACCCCTGAGTTGGTGACGCCGGGATTGCGAATGGCAATAGTAGTGAGTGCGGATGTGCGAGCAGAATGCAAGGCAATTGGATACAAGCAGTGCTGCTGGGACGCCTGCAGGCGCACAAAAACGATATTTAAATTGGCGCAAATTTATTATGACGCCAATTTCACGCACACAAATCGACCCCATTAGGAGGCAGGAGGCAGGAGGCGGTCCCGCCATCCCCACGATGGCTGAAGCATTCTCGAAATTGAAAGTGCTTTCTGCCGCACGATGCGGCGGCACTCGCTGATTTTGCGATTCGTTATTTCATGTCGTTGAGTTTATTTGTACAATTATAACAAGCATTGACGTATGATTCCTGTTCAAGGCTGATGAATGCGTTCGTAATTATTGTAACTGTGTCATTCAGTGAAAACATTGAATGATTAATAACAATTTTTGTTGTTGTTGCATGTCGATACCTCTGTTATTATTACAACTTCTGGGAAAATGTCGTTTCCCGTGATAGATAACTCCTACAGTAAACAAGTTCCCAGAATCGGATAACAGTGTAAGATTCGGTACAGCTTCAGTCAGATTTGTTATCGGTCTTATTGATAATTGGACAAAACTTCTATCATCCCAGTGAGAAGCGCAATTTTTTATATCAGTTCATTTTTTATAAGCGACATGATGGAGTCACTTTTTCCCAATGCCTGTCCCATCGTCGTCTTATTTTTAAATTTGGAAGTATTCGCTCCACCACCCGGGGGAGACCTTCAGACGATGAATAAGCAGTCGAGCCGGAGGCGCCAAAAATAATAAATAACTTTACTCCTCCACATAGCGTCCCGAACAAAGCTCAAGGGTGCCTGGCCCCACCGCACAACCTTAAATCAATTAAGGGCGAAAACTATAAATTTTTAAGTTGCTCCTTATCCCACCCACGCGGTCTGTTCTCTATTACTTCTCTCTGCCAGATTTCCAGTTCTAATCGATATTCTAAAACAGAGAAAAGGCCAGTTGGAATCCCAGAAAAAATACAAGTAGCTCCACGGTGCGTTAAGACTAAAGCCGCGGCTAAAGTATTGACGCCCTTCGGCCAAAAAGTTTTCCCATAGTAAGTAAGTAAGGCGCTTTCCCCCATAAAGTAGAGTGCAGCCGCGGTACGACGAAGGAAGCTTGAGAAGAAGGAGAAAAAAACACACCGTCGTATTTCATATTCGGCATTTGGCCGTTTTATTACCATATTTTTCTTTCCCGGTCCTACCTTTTCCTCATTCCCGGCATAGAATACGACTACAAACGTGCAACGGCTTTGGTTAAAGGGGGCGCATAGGGTGTACATCCGTGAGTTCGATTTTTTCCTCGTGTTGTGTGTGTGTTTCCAATATCAAGTAAACACCGGATTCGGATTCGTCTAAGGTGATGGGTGGCTGTACGGGGAGGGCAAAGGAAACGGAAATTTCTGTTTGTGTTGCTTATAGAGTAGCAAGTTGTAAGTCGTTCGGTCGGTTTGTCTTTGCAATTTTTACCGGTCTTTGCGCGCCGCGGGTCCGAATGTCTCGAGGCGCTTAAGCTGCTTGCTTGCCTTCCTGCCTGCCACTAGCACACGGACTCGGGGACGGCAGATTTACGGCCGAGTTATTTGCATCTTGTGCGGGATGAAATAAAACCGCAGTGTACGTAATATCGAGAACGCGCGGCTCGAAAAAGCGACGCACACGGTGGAAAAACAACGACCGCAACGACGAAAGTCGGCTTGTCGAGTAAAAAACGATTCGTGAAAGAAACATGTCGATTACACACAATTTACCAAGCTGGATTGCACCAGAACAAGGCAAATGCTACAAACGCAGCGATCTCTGCGCAATGTCGAAAGAAAAAGGATAAAGGGACGAAAAGTCCGACGGAATCTCTTTGCGCTCACGGCTCAAGTATTCGACTTCGAAGTCCTTTGTGCGCGCTGTTTTCCTTCCTGCTTGTATTTTGCATGAACGATAGTTAGGAACATTTTCTTTTATACTTTATATAAATAATAAAGAACTAAGAGCTGATGTCGATGTGTTTATCGACGCGGTGGCGATGCTATGTTGGTTTATCATTCAGGTAGAAGAGCACAGGAGGTGTACTGTGGTTACAATGGAGTTGTCTGCCAGCTTGATATCATTTAAATGCGATTCAAAGTTTGTTCCAATCTGCTGCAAAGTTTAATTAGAAAGTAATGTATAACCAATTTTTGTTGGCGAAACACAGACTACTGTTTCAATAGGCGTGGGCGTTTGCCACCGCGGGTAATTCAACACAATTGTGCGTGTAGTTGACAGATATGATAATAAATCATTTTATATTACCTACCCCGTTTCTCACTCCGAGCTTTCTAACACCAACAACAGTCCTTCGTCAGTTGGCAAACCGCGGTGCGCCATGTTGTGTATGGAATAGGCAGTCAAAGTGGCCATCGGCTATGACTAGGGTTACCATAATAACTAAATAAACTAAAAAAACACATTATAATTTAATTTTAAATTACTGCTATTTATGCGAAAACTGTAAATATTTATAGTTTTATATTGTGCATACTTCCCGTACGGGAAGCTAGTGTATTACGGCCGATCGACGGAAAACGTTTGAACCTAAATGGGCTTTTGGAAGAAGGAATGAAGAATATCTTATGGTAACCATATTCACATTGGTTTATAATACAATTCATTTATCGTTCGTTCTCCACACTTTTTGCGCTCCTCGAACTATTAACAATGCGTTAAATGGGAGCGTGGGCAGGCATCTCGGTTATTAATTGATTCTCACCTGACTAGCGCTCGCCTTGAACGTAATTAGATGAAGCTATACGAAGTGCAATGTGCATCCAGCATTAATAACTGTCATCTTTCTTATTACTTCTGGTAGCATTAGTTTGCAAAAGTGTCGTTTAGTATAGTTTCACGGGTAATTTCCGAAGATGGGTCCAGACGTTCTGGACATCATTCATAGAGACCGTCATGATTTTTCATAGTACACCATTAATAATAATTTTTTATTTTTAAGTACAATTCATTATGTTCAATTTGATTTCAGTTTTTGTTTTAGAAATAGCAATTATGTACATGTTATATCATTCGACAATAATAAACTTTAGAACTTTGCGAGACGCAGAAAAAGAGTAGCAAATATTTGCAAAGTTTGAAGCTTCCTGCAACTGATTGACGTAGCAAAACTATCGCCTCATGAAAATATGCTTGTGCAATCAACCGGGATCTTGTGACACGCAGCCAACTTTGTTTAAACTTGCAATCAATTTCCCCTCCGTTTTTTTCCACCAGAGCAAAGCACTTTTTTGTTTGCTTTCTTTAGAGCTCCACCGAATTTGTGAAAAATTTCTAGCATGGCAATTTTTGCTATTCAATAAAAACATTTACTTAGGTTACGTTAAAATTTTGCTAAAAATGCTTGTAAAAACTAACTTAGGTAATCTATTCCCGTAGTCAAACATATACTATAAGCCTAGTGCTGGTCTTCAATACAAGGAGATCTCCACAAGAGCAAGTAATAAGAGTTACATTACATGTCTTTAAATTGCTAGTTTGTGGGTTATTTAAAAAAATGTGTACTAGCTAATATTAAATTATTTTAAAATTCCGCGCTTTGTAAGTTAGGGTACGGTATGGTAACTGTATTTTTTTATGGAAATTACCATTGGTGATTTATGGTAACTTAAATTAATTAATTAGGATTACATTTATGTCTTAAAATATTAAATATTTTCAGCAATTGCAGAAAAAACTATGAAGTTGCTGTGAGACCATGGTGCCGCAAGTTTACATGCCCAGTATTGATGGCTATGAAAAAAAATTTAGGAAAAATGTAAATTAAATGATCAGGAATTTTTATTGATCTAAACTATAAATTTTTATTGATTTAAAATGCAATGTACTCATTAGTTGTAGTCGCATTTAATATGGTAATGCAGAAAATTAAGACACAAATGATAACGTTGTTTCTGCGAAATTGACAAAAAATCTCGTTTTGCCTCGTCAAGATGCAGCACTAAATAAGCCAATTCGACTGATATCTTTTCTAGTATTTAATTGTATAACTAGGAAAAAGTTCTTGGCATATTTCTTCATTTCTCTTTTCACGAAATTTGAATCTCTGAGATTCTGTTCTGTTCAACTCGACTCCACTCTATGCCCTGTTGGCACTATGCATGGCATTGCTTCCACTTTTAGCTTTGCCTCTTCGTATTTGATGTTTTATTCCGTTTCATTACGGGCCACAGGACTCCCGGTGGCATGTTTACGTTTCGTTGCTTTGTACGCCTAATAGTCGTCACTGCCGAAGTCTCATCACATCGTATAAGTTTTCATTTTGATGTTAAAGCCCCAGCCCATCCGATTCGAATGACACCGAGCGCTGAGTATTATTCAATTCGAGCTATTCAAAACAAATTCGAGAAGGCGCTCGTCCGCATTTATATTTAGAAACAAAACAAAAACATGCGACATCGTCGACTTGCGTATGTACAATAACGAGACGAATGTGTTCGTAATTAATTTAATGATAGTGTGATGGCACTTTGGAATTAATTAAGGAAACGGTTCTACAAATATGCTCGATTTATAGCAGCGCTGTATGTATATGCGTTGAATTCATTCGGAAGTTGCCTGTTTATATATATAATATTCTTGAGCATGACGAGAGTATTTAACGGGGTTAATTACTCAATTAATTGAGCAAAGAACCGGGCCGTTTGACAAAAAATTGTACTGACTATATTCATTCATGCCTTTGTTTCTGTTTATTTTGCCATTTGCTATTAGTAGTGTCATAGTATTGTGTCTTTTATGGAGAGGCGCAGAGCGATAATAGCCGTTAGTGAACGCTGAAAGCGCATTAAATGTATTCTTAGATTTTATGTGTTGGGGCTTGTCTCAAATGAATTTTTGATTTTATTGACATATGGCAACTATTACTTTAGGGCGAAGGCGCCGACCTAGCCGCATGAGAATTGTATGTATACTTATTGAAATGTTAAAATTAGCTAGTAAATTGAGCACTTTTCCCCATATCAGCAGAAGGAGCTGACATCTGTGATTAACAGTTAATTACTTCTAGAAGAATTAAAACCATCGATATCTGGAACGCAGCTGGAACAACCCAGCCCGCACTAGGTTTGTGTGTCATTGATTTGTGACTAGTGCACATTCAGGCGAAATGGGGAATTCGGGGAAATGGGCAAAATACGATGCGATTTATCACTTTTATGTAAGACGAAACGCATTATTATACTATACACTTATATATTGATCTTTATGGGACGCTAGGAAATGGGAGATTGAATCAAGCAATGCTTAGGAGTCTCGCGTGCTCCTCCGTTTATCATGGCTTTCTCCGCCTCTCCCCGTCGCAAGGCGAGACGAAAAAACCTCTCGCCCATGAGGGAAATAAAGAAATTTATATTTATTATACGACTTGATATTCCGCGGTTTCTAACCTCGCTTTGCTTCCTTCCTCATGCATGCAAACACATAAAGATGTAATCGCGCAGTCGGGCCGACCGAAAATGCATTAAAACTCAAATTGAGCACTA
The DNA here is from genome assembly GCA_030264695.1 of Lissagria laeviuscula. NCBI lineage: Eukaryota > Metazoa > Arthropoda > Insecta > Coleoptera > Staphylinidae > Lissagria > Lissagria laeviuscula. Next base: position 2,787 of record JARJDU010017437.1, on the reverse strand, counting down.
AAATTCGTTTAATAACAGAATTGTATTGAGAAGCTTCTTGGAGCCTCTCTCATCCTGCTCATCTTGCTTCGATGCCATTTTTATATTTATTATATATATAGATGTATATACACACATGGCTGTCGTCAGCGTCACAAAAGTACGAACAAGCGGCAAAACGTTTTACGACCGCAAACAAATTCAAAAACGCGACGAGAAACGAAATAGAATGGAACGAGAATTAAATTTGCGCGCGCCAACGACGTCAGGGTCGCTCGCTTCTTCTATTCTGGACCGTCGGAGTGTTTAGGCGCGGCTGAATGCGCCGAGTGGCTGAGTGATAGGGGGCTGGAAACGAATTGAGGAGAGCTCTCGACTCTGGCGTACACGATATCTCGACTAACAGACTTACTGATAGGAAAAATGAGGCTCTCCATGTCTTCCTTCCTTCGTGGGCTCGCGTCACTTCGCCTTGCGCCTCCGCCGCATCTTTATTCTCGCCCAATCGACATATGCGTTCGGAAAGGAGGCGATCTTGTAAATTCGGTCCTATATCCTTACTCTGGCTTTGACATCGAAACGCCATATCATAGAATACGTTTTTTTCTCTTCTTCTTTTTATTTTTCTCCACCTCAAGCCTCCTATTTGTTATGCATTGCTTAGCTTCGAGCACAAACGATCCCTCCAACTCTTCTCTTTCTGCGTCCTTCCTCGCCTGTCATTCCGGCCTACACCAACGCATTTACATCCATATAATACGCGATTCCATCCTGACCGACCGCACAATTTTACACTTTATTATATTTCTCATCGTTCATTCATCAACGTATTAATTAACCCTCAGAAAGGCAAATTAATCTCGACGGGCGGAGGGTTCGATTGGTTAAACTTTAATCAATTGCGGCGCGCGCAATGCGAACAAGCGGTTTTAGCGAAAGGGCGCAGTCTTGGTTACGGTTACGACGAAGAGAAATCGCTTCTAGGCCCGCAAACATTATTCAAACACTCGTTGGGCGCACTCCAGGCGGATTGTGGATGATTAAAGTCGCATAAAAATTAATATTCAATCTACTGGCACAGCCGAGATTTTCTTTTGTCAATATTATTTCCTCTACGTGTTTATTTTAATAAAATTTAGGGGCTTAATTTATTTGATTAATATACATATCTAATCATTTCGGGTTTGTGGACGAGTCAAGGGTCGTTATTGCAAGGAAAGGATGTGCCCCGAGGTGTATTATCTTAGCGTAATTAGCAAGGTGCATCTTTGAAGTAGGAATATGTTCTGGGCATCTTCAAATGTATAGCGCTTTGTATCCCATAACTGAGTTATTCTAATTTCCACCATAATAACGAAATTATGAGGATCCTGGTCAATCCCAATCCCAAAAAAATTGTTTACTATCAATCGCCCAGTAAACTCGTAAACTAACCCAAACACATAGCAACACATCAATAAAACATGAAAATATTTATGGGTTATGGCATCGTTCCCGATTTTTGTCTTCACTTTTAACGATCGTACAGTAAACAGATAATTCTGTCGTATAGATACTACACGCATTACGCTATTCATTAATTCAGTCCATTATTCGAGTCGTAATTAAATAATCCTTCTCGACTAGCGTTCTCCAGGACTCTAGGAAAACACGCAAGTGATTCTTAAGAAAGCTGACAGAAAAAAAGCGGAGCAGCCGCACGAGAGGAGGCCTAAAGGGTGCGAACGTCGCTCTCCAGAATATAATTTATCATCGAGTCTAGTTAGGTTTTTTCGCTTTGCTCGCTTCCCGTGCTTCTCTTTTATACATTTCTGGGGAATGCTACGCTCCGAAGAAGCGAAATAGAAACCTGAGCTTGTTTGAAACATAGCGAAAATTGAGAAAACAGTGACAGAGAACGATGAACGTGAAGTGGAACATATCGGTTGCAGATATCGTCGAAAATAATTAATGATCGGACTTTTTATATGCTGCCTTATACTTATAACAATGGCACTAAAACTTCCAATATCTTGGGAGAACCAACCAACGTGCGGAGGAGTTTTTTTGCTATAGATGTAGAGGAAACTCGAAAACAAGAAATATCTAAGGTGTCATATGCAATTCGGTGAATTATCGGATTTTCTTTTTGCTTCTGATTGATGTTAATTACAAACGATTATAGTTTTTCCTATTTTATCAGTTGTAGTCAGGGATAAAACATTTCAAGATCATTAATGACTTTTTTTCGTATTGTCAATTTTTGTGTATTAGTATAAATATCTGCAAATCGGTTTTAATTCAACTGTTTCCAGTACTCATTTGCGGCCGGGAAGTACGTAATTACTGCTACTTTCTGCCGGTGTAATACTAGGCACTCTGTTTCGCTTTTTTGGTTTGGCGTTTTCCTCGAGGGTAAGAGGAGTGGCCCAGAAGGCTTTAATGGGCTATTCACTGATATACATTGCGTTTCAGTGCGATATTTATTTTAAGAATTAATCGCGGAAAAGTTAATACTTTTAAAAGTGTCATTTTTTGGTCATTCTTTTCTTAAAAACTTCATACATATAATTTTTGAATATTAAAATTGTTAGTTAATACTAATCAGCCTAACTTGTTTAAGTTGATACACGTTAGTAGCGTAATAATGTTCGTTCTGGCTCAATTTTACGTGTAAATTTAAATGGGCCTAATTTCGCGCTATTTGGAGTAGGGATGAAGACTGTTGAACTTGGAATTGGCGGGAAAATTTGAATTTTGACAGTTCGAGAATGTTCTAGACACTTCGGGAATGTTCGTATTGGAATTGGAATTGAGGGAGGGAGGCGG